>JAPYZS010000173.1:0-305006 GCA_030522925.1 Trissolcus japonicus | reverse complement strand
GTTCAGAATCTTAACACAAGTCCGACCATTGTCAGCCAATATACAGCCACTATTGGCCCATTTGTTTCATTTGGTCAACAACAGAAATTTCTACTTGGGTACGAGGACACATTCTACATTGTTGTTTACTCAGAACAGAATTATATATATTTTCAGAGAAATAAATTTCAGCAACAAATTCATCTAAGATGTTTAAGATTTTTCAATGAATTCGGTAAATAAACTCAATGATTATGAATGTTTTTTTTTTTTTGTTACAATTATTGGATTAAAAATTATTATTTCACGTATAAGTTGCAATGTTCTTCACTATCATAAGTGAATGGAAATCAAGTTGAATTCCAACCGCAAAACAGAAGAAAAATCGTCAAAAATAAAGGAATGTCTAAGTCTCTTGTCATGTGACAGCGTTTGGACTGTGTATTGCCGTGGATCGAGCGAGGGTAGTTTTAATTAAGCCATTAGGGGAGACTGAGAGGCTGCAGCCGTACGGCCAGACGTCCTTCATCCTGGATTCTGCGAGCGTGTGCCACGTCGCCGCGTTAAATTAATATTGCTTTTTAAATCCACGCTAAGACATGGACTTAATATAACAAAGCGCTTTATCGTGATTATCAACCTTTGTTTACCCAAGCGAAATACCATCTACAGTCGTTTGTGCACACAATTGTACGAATGATTATTGTTATTTAATGGATTGAAATATCAAAGGCAGCAAATTATACACGAAATGTACACAAATTCTATTGCTCTCTCACTCTCTCTCACTCTCTCTCTCTCTCTCTCTTTCTCTCTGCTATGCGTTTTGTGTTTATGTTGTTCGAGTGGTAAATAATAGCTTGAATGCTTATTGATTTTTTTAATATTCTGACGTGTTATCAACAACAGCTATATACAACTCTTTTCATATGTAGAAGAAAAAATTTGATGTTTTATAATCGTGAATATAAAATAAAATTTTATTGTTTGAAGGTATATAAATTAAATTAGACAGGAATTTTTTTATGAGATCATCAAAAAATACTCACCAGTGGGACTAGAACCGTGACCATCGTCGTCTCCATCATAATATTCCCCATTGTCTTCACTTGCGATGGCTTGAGTTTGTATAACAGTTGGAACTTCTAAAAAAACATTAATAATTGCAATTATAGAAGTCTCTTTGATTTATGTCAATGTGAAAATGACAAGAACAATCGAAATTTTTAATAACATACTAAAGTGATGTTACGTAACATGCAAAGCTCCCGACAAATAGAAGGAATGAGTACGTAAGCTTTGCAAACAGCGATTCATCAAGTAATTATATTTATTCGTCAAATGAAAAACCTACAGATTGAACGATTGTAAGAATCAAAACAAGCTGAACTTAAGAATAATAAGAAGAATTCTCTTTCAAGCGATAGTTATTTTGTCGATCCGCGAATTCCATGGTGTGTCGTTTTTACAAAACGACCGTTGCAACATTTTATTGACTTCAAACTAGGTAGACGTCACCATTAGTCATTCATTGTTACAATGAATAAAACGTTGTAAACATCATTTTTATCTAGCCCAAGTGCGCCAATGCGATCCCTCGTATAACTACTGTTAGAACGATAAATTATTCTGAGATATGATCAAAATATCGAATGAAATCTTTTTGACTCGACAACCAGAAGACGTTGGCGAACAAAAAATTGGATGATGAATTCACAACTTTCTATATAGTCAATGTAATCTCGCAGCTTTGAAGTAAGAAAAATGACACATTTTCTCTCTGAAATGGCCCTAAAAATTGTGACTTTAAGATTAAGTAACGAGCAGAATCGGCTAAATTGTCAGTTAAAATTGATCAATTAGAACAAATTGAACACTAATCGGATTAACTTCAACTGTAGCGCCATTAAATTCCCAGCCATTTGATATGATCTACCGCCGATCTTATCTGAAAAACACGGGTGGATCTTTCACAAACGCGCGCCGACCGTTTCGGTAAGGATAATTTCGCAGAAATTAAAGAAACCCGAGCGCCAGTATCAACCTCAATGAAAAATTACGAAATTCGATATTACATTGAATTTATTGGCAAACGCTATGAAAGTATCGGCGAATAAATAACGTTTCACGAGCGACATATTCCGTCGATTGAAACTTAATACCAATACAGATAAACATTAGAACGAAAGTATATTTGCATATTAATGTTTTACTTATTTCTCGATAAATCAATGGCGAAGATTATCTGTGTGCCTGATTGTTTTATATTGGATCGTGATGTACGATCGTTCAGTACCAATTTTGCGATAAGTGTACCGACAGTCATAAATATGTTATTGCATGGGTACCGAATAATTTTTTCACCATTCAGTTACCCGCTTGGAGTTAATTCAATCGTTTTCCCTACCGAAACACGATTGAACGCTATAAGCCTTTAAGGTATCAGTTCTTCTTCGAGAAAATAAAATGGTCTGTAGAAAGTAGAATCAGGTACAGTAAATTTGACAAAAGAAAGATTTTCAAGATTGTTAGAGCTCGATAAGACCAGGACTGTTTGCATGCAAGAAAGAATGAGGAAGCAGTGGAACGAAGGTTCCGATACTTACTGACACACGGTGCGATGTGAGATCTGCTCTGATGGTAACCTGCGGCACACTTATTGCAGGTGATCCCGATCACGTTGTCCTTACACGGACATTGGCCGGTGCTTTGGTTGCAAATCTGCCCGGAAGCTCCCACTGGATGACAATTGCAAGCTAAAACACAAATATTTTTACGTTGATTAACTTATCTCCTTTTTTAATAACTAAAAGGTTTTAGTACCCAAAATGAACCTCAAATAAGAGCTCTGAGAAAACAAGTTAATTTAATTAAAATGGGTTTGATATGATTTGATTGAGTTAATCAATATGTACCTTTGGGGAGGTAAATCAAATCTATGAACACATATATGAAATCCATCGAGGATTCAACAACGAAAATCAAATATTTTACGAGAGGCAAGAATTCAATCAAATTTTGGATTGAGAATCAAAAATTAGTTTTTGTCTGAGTAACTTTTCATTCAATTATTCTCTTGTGTGCACTTGTTTTCCATGTACCGTTGTACCAATGTAGTTCTGTATGTGTAATATGTGGCTGCAAATGTGTAACAACTATAAAAGTTGCAATTTAGACTGCATCCACGAATGGTGCGTGGGCGCAGGTCATCGGGGTCATGTAAGCTCAATCAGCGCCATAATGATGAATGGTTTGCATCAAGTCCCCGCGCACGATACAAGGTGAAAGCTTCGCGAGACTAACGTAACTATTATGAATGATTAAAGTCTCCTGGCTAAGATAATGATGCGAGACAAGGCTCGTGCATGTAAATTTAACGAATCATTACGAAATTAAGAACTCGGAATATTTATCCAAATTTAATGCAGTTTGTGAAATTACACATTAATGCCTGCGTGTATTATTAGCCTAATGCGGAATCATAAAGCACACAAAAAGGCGAAACGTTTTCGGTTATGATGTTCGCAATGGATTGATGAACGAGAAGATTTATGAATTCAATTTGGATTCGTCCCATCGATAACATATGTTCACTTCTATTTCAAGAACACAAATTGGATAAAATTAAACTGCAAAAACATAAAAATTTCTCCATTTCCAATGCTATATTTTTAGAAAAGTAGGAAAAAAAATTTTATTTCGACAAAGGGAATAAATTTGCACTAATGATCGATGAAGAATACGCTTTCGAATCGATAATTCAATTGGAGGGGAATCTGATGTCAATTAGACAGTGTTGACTCAAACGAGATGATTGTACAATTTACAAGGCATGATTTAACGCATGTCACAGTTCTCTTTATCGTCAATTATTTTAATGCCGGGGCAAGAAAAAGTGACACCACAATGCGCTACGGCCGGTCGAATCACCACGTAATTTATGTACACGCCTTATTAAAAGATTTCATACTTTGTAACCCGTCATACTTCAAACTTCAATAAAACATTTTTATAGACGCACTAAACGTCCCTTTAATGCAGATATATCAGCATTATTTGACTCGGAGTCAAATGTTTCGAGTTGGCGATCTCGCGGAGTAAATATATATGCGCGCATGCAATCGATGTTATACGCGCGGGGTTATCGAAACCGCTGTCTGGGTGATCATCGAATTCATAAAGAAAGTATCAATCACTGAACGAGGCACAAAAAAAAACAATCGCAATTTCGCGGCACGGAAAAATATATATCGTCAGTCGCGAGAAATTGCTTGGGGTATCATTCATCAGTCAGTCTTTCAGGCGACCGTTACATTTTGATCGCAAACGTGGCTTTCTCTAGGCGGTAGATAAATCATGCATTTGTATAGAGGAGCATCGCATTACAAATAACCCTGCAGTGTACGATAATAAATGCGGACGTTCATATTTCTTTTCGTCGGGCACACGCTTCCAGTGACAAAGGCAACGGAACCTAACAACACGTTAAAAGCCTCGAATGTGACGCGCATGGTATCCACAAGAAATACTTTCGCGCTCGATTTTCAGTCGCCGAGCTTCTGTAATTACAATACATCACAACTGTTTTGCGTGTGATTAATGTCGTAAAATGCAATTTCGTTTCATTGAAATATTTATCTTCGGGAACTTTCTACGCTCGGGACAACGCGTAAAGCCAGATTAATCACAATGAATACATAGCAGTTTGATGTGTGAATTTTGATGTTTTCCGCGTACATGTTCTCAACTGTGTGTACTCAAGCAAATATAGCAAATTCCTCAGTAGAAATTTAGCCAAGAGAGCAGTGTCAATGATACGGCACAAGTCTAGATGGCACTCGGTAAACTAGGTGGCAAACTGTTACTGGACTCAAAAGATCGTCTTGAGTTCGAGATAGTCATTCAGATACCAAGTTAGATACTGAACCCTGATGGGTACTTACATGGAATTAAACGTACGAATGCAGTGACTAGACGCTGTTCAGATAAACAGAATGTTTATGTTGGCTCTAATATTCATAAGAACACTTCGAGAGGTCGCCCTCAAAAAAAGAAGTTTTCTGATTTCCTAAGTTGCTTAAATTGCAAAAGTCGGTTTTATATCTTTTCTTGCATGTTCTACTTTTCTATTATTGCTCGTTAGGTGAACTAAGTTCATCGTTTTCGATATCTACTGTGTGTTTGTCTTTGTTTGTTTTTTTTTTTTTTTTCGTCGATTGTTTCATGTGGGAATAAAAGACACAACTTGTGTTGCATGCGTCTAATAAAGCCCAATTATACTTTAATGAGTTCAGCATTTCTTTTTCATTCATTTATCAAATACCTTGAAGATGGCAATTTTCACTTATTATATACATTTCCAATGAATAGTCACGGTATTGGAATCACAAGCCGACTCGCATCTACCACTCTGTGACTGCAAAAAAAGTCGGCACGTTAATTGATAGACAGTTCGCACAGAGTTTCAAAAAGGAGAATCGCCACGAGGCCGATAGAATTATTTTGACAGCAAGAAGCAGACGCTTTCCAGGAACGTTATTTCCGTCCCATTTGACTGACACTTACCAAGTTACGTCTCGAATTTACATAATACGGGAACGATGCAAATAATATCAATATAATCGCGATGCTCCACTTGCATTCCAGCCTCAATTCATTGCCTGTTTCAGCAGAGTTTCTTCTTCCTGAAATTTCTATTTAATTACAAACTTCTCGCGCCAAACAATATCAGAGAAAAATAAACAAGTCGGTTTGGGTTGGTCGAAAGGGAAGCTTCTAATTAAGTATTTTCTTCCAGTTTTCCTCATTTACAGAATTCACGTTCTGAAAACAAATGCCCTGTAAAGAATCCCAAGTTAATCCAACGAGTAAGCCGGGAAACAACATCGTAACTCAACTCTGTGTCGGCTAAATGAACAGCGCTCGGGCATGTCACTTATCGCAAACTAATAACGAGAAAGCATATGCGTTCGGCTCGTAAAACACGTTCATTCTGAATTTCACCCCTGAGATGTCGTAACTCGGGGCTCCGAGAGGCCGTTTGTAAATAATCAAACGAAATCGTGGGCAATCAATCTTCGACTTTATGAAGATTAAAACTCAAACTTGGGCGCTAGCCGAGAAAAATTAACAGTCTATTTAACAGCATTTGTTTTGGATGTTTTCCTCAGGGCAATAGTATATTATCAAGCCGAAGAGAAGTTTAATTGAACAAGCAACCGAACTGTTAATGCCTTATCTGAAAAATCGAGCATCATTTTAATACGTATCTAATAAGTGTTCCTGTATATATTTCTGATTTGCATAATTGAGAAGAAACTCGGGGCCCTGGAAATTGCTCGAATAATTTGACTAATCCGCGTAATCGCGTTTATTTCATCGACGCATGTCAAGCTAAACAAATTTTATAAATTGCTATACCACGGCCGAAAAAAAATTGCTGCACCGGACCTCTTTCGTGGCAAAGAAAATATAGTCCTCGGCCGTTCAACACCTGCCGCTGAGTGCGTGGGCAACTTGTTCCCGGCTGCCGCGGTGTGTTCCCAAGCCCTGATATTCAGTGCCATTTTATTATATAAAACATTTTTCGCGGCACTAAAAACCAGCGATACGCAGACGCATAATTCAACTGTCGCTAGAGCGAATGAAGAAGAAAACACGTTTCGATAGCTTAGCGAATTGCACCTTTTGTTTTTTAATAATATATTTTTCATTATCACGATAGTATCATGTTTAATTAGCTTAGGTATAATTATAGGCTGGGACATCATAATTAACTGGCGGAAAATTTCATTAACGATTTCATAATCCAAGTTTGGACGCAAAAAGTTGTTGATTGAAAACCAATTTTTTGTTGTCGAAACTTTCGCATTTTCTGTCTTAGTCATCAATAAAGTAGCGATATTTTTTTCGCATGAATAAAAATTCCAAAGGGAGGATAAAAAGCGCGTGTACTTGTCAATTGAAAATGTATTATGCATGCGTTTGCGACTCAACAATGGAGCTATATTTTCATCCAGCGAGAGCTTTCCTTTTCACAAACGAAAAACATCAGTTCTTTCGCGAAATATGGATCACGATGGTTGCGAGTAACGCGTGGGTAGTTATGGCCAATAAAGAAAAAAGTTTGGACTGAAAGAAGCATTTAGAATAGCCCCAAGAAGACAGAGAAAGAGAGATTAACGCGGCTCAAGAAAGAACTTGAAATGGCGTTCATAAATTCAGCTTATTTTTTGAGTCTTAAACTCATGAAGTGCCCGCGTATTTATTCTGTACGAAATATACCAAATTGTGTAGAGACTTAAGTCGATTATCATCCCTCCGCCTTATTTTTACCTGTCAGTTTGGTCGGTACGAAATTTCAAAACAAACGTGCTATTATCCGAGTTAAAACCCATCCTTATTTTCTCTCCTTCACAAACTGAAAAGTGGTCACAAAAAAAAAAGATTGTTCAGCCATTCAGAAAAAGTTTAACATGTTCCTAAAACAAACTTTTGTTCGTATGTTGCAATAACTTATTATATTTAATGGATTCAAAAGTGAGTTGATAGTTCGATATGCCAAGGACAATTCAATTATCGTTGATCATTCGGTCATTAGAATATTGTCAATGCAATTATCAATTGTTGGATGATTTATTGGCATCGCTGAAATTACTTGTTCCATACACAATAATTTATTTACAATCTTGCGTATTCTGCACAGAAAAGATACACCCAATAATTGTATCCACAGAGCTCAAAAGACTATTTAATTCCCAACCAGAGACATTTTAATTTTTACCTTCACCTCGACTGCACTCTCTGTCCGGTGCAATGAAAAGCGCCTCTTCGCCCAATATAGCGAGTATTCGACGAAACGGCTTCCCCTGGCCATACCAGTCTTACAGTTTTGGCTCCGGGCAAATATTTATCCGTTGCATCAAACGCGAGATTGCACGCGACGTATTTACACTTCGCTAATGTTTACCGGAAGAGAAATGCGCCGGCAACCGTAAATGAGATCTGCCGTCTCGTTCTTTCACTCGCAGCAGGTAAGCTCGTCGCCCCGACGATGTTCGGCCCACATCTTTTCTCACCGCCCCCTCTGCGTCCTTCACAGCCGGCAAGTGCCACACACATCAGCGGCACTCCCATCTATACGCAGCGATGCGTGCGACTAAAAATACGCCACCTATTCAAAAACAATGCACACGCGAAAACGCACCGAAACGTCGCAAAAATAGTCAATTAAAGCAGCGTACAAACACCCAGATCCAATTTATAAATCAGATTATGCTGACTTGATTTCCTTGAGGGTTAACTGGGCCCAATGCACTTGATCCGCTGAAGCCAGCACAGTTCCCCTGCACGCATTACACTGCTCCCGCGTGTGTTTGCGAATTTCTGAACTCTAATGTCTCTATCTCGAGTTTCGTTGTGATTATTTGTTCACTTTCGTGTGGTTTTTCTTTTTTTTTTTTTTTTGTTTATTTTCGTTATTACATTCTTTGTCAAATTTACATCGAAAAAATAAAAACAGCTGAAGTAATTTTTTTGGATACTAGATCAAAAATAAAAAAACGTTTTTCCATGTTTTGAGATTTTATTGATAAATTCTGATTTATAAATATTTGAAAATTTTCACTTTTCACTGAGCTGCTTTTTTAAAAATTGAATTAAGGGTGTTTCTCGGTAAATTTGACTTGAAAAAAGCTCACATTTCATGATTTTTTTTATTAAAATAATACAATGTATAACTTCAGGGGTTTTGTCATTACTTTGTACATATATTAAAGTATACTTATGTATTTTTTCATTGAAATATCTATCAAATAGCATGCGTTTTATTGTAGCACATGGGTGACATGCCCGTCTAATCCGCGTGCAATATAGAATCAAAACGGTTCATTTGAAATCAAAAATCGAATGAGATTCAAAAAATACAGTAAATTAGTTGGAGTTCGACGTATGAAAAAGTTAAAAAAGTCTTTCTTTAATATTTTTACTAGCGCTTTGAAAATGAAATAATCAAACAAAAAATGACACTTGACGAAAAATAAACTTATTTTAACTTCTTCGTACGTCAAACTCCAACTAATTTAATCTATTTTTTGAATCTCATTCGACTTTTGATTTTGAATGAACTGTTTTGACTCTATCTTGTACGCCGATTAAATGTGCACGCCGCACATATGCTACAATAAGACGCATCTATTTGATAGATATTTCAATGAAAAAATACATAAGTATACTTTAATATATGTACAAAGTAATGGCAAAACCCCTGAAGTTATACAATGTATTATTTTAATAAAAAAAATCATGAAAATGGGCTTATTTCCAGATTGATTTACCAAAAAACACCCTTAATATGAAAGTGTTACACATGTAACTTGTCGGTTTCTTCACGAACTTTTCAGATAATCTGTAAATTTAGTAAGTTTCAGGTAAACAGTAAGAATTAATAAGTTCATTTAACGACATACTAATTCCTATTTAAACTGTACTGCAGTTTTCGACATCAAATTTTCACATTTGAGTGAAAATTTTCCAGGCAGTTTCGAGATAGAGGCGGTTCTTGACGCTTGTACCCGTAACAAGGTCCCTCTCCGTGTTTCAGTGCCCCTTCTCAATCGCCCGGCTAGCTCAGTCGGTAGAGCATGAGACTCTTAATCTCAGGGTCGTGGGTTCGAGCCCCACGTTGGGCGTAAATTTTTGCTAAATTTTTGATAACTTCATTAAGGGTGAACTCCACCCTGAAATTCTTTAATTAAACGATTTTTAAATAATTTTTTATTTTCAAAATTAATTGGAATAAATTACTGCCATTGTTTGACACGATAAATATTTAACTTTAATCTTCACAAAGAAAATCATGGTACTAATAGTGCACGGAACTTAATTGGTCCAACGCTGCCGGTAATCAATTACTAGGTAGCCCATGCACACAAACTTCAAAGTATCCGAAAATGTAAAAAACCCGATTTTTTCAAAACTCAGTTTTTAAAATTTCAGGGTAGAGTTTCCCCTTAAGGGAAAGTTTTATCAAATATGATTTCCGCTGCATGGAAGTGCATAAAGACATGGATATGTCTATATAAAATATATTATTACGTCTATTTTATTGTAAAGATGATGACGATTTTTCCAGACATCCCGCTCGAAATAACGGTCAGAGTAACGACCAGAGTAACGCCCAGAGTAACACTTAAGGTAACAGTCATGGTAACGCGTTAAATTGAGGAAAACGCCACTTGAGATTGAGCGCAATATAACACCATGTGGTGACAGAGTCCGGCGCGCTCGTTGAACAGCGACAGCAAGGAAGCATGATTTTAGTTCTAGTTCTCAAGAAAAATAAAGCGAAAATGATCAATTATTGTAACTATAAATAGATATGTATTCACGTACTTGCAGTGATGACGTGAAACACGCATGACAAATATTTTAGAATTTGCATAAATAAATCTTAACATAAATGAATTCAATTCGCCTTAGCAGATATTTGTCGTAATAGAATGATTCTTAATTAGATGTTACTTTCGGCACAGAAGAGTTATTTTTTACTACTTTCAGTGCAAACATAGAAAATATATTTAAAAATACATGACTGGTAGAATATTTAAAGGATGCTTCAGAAGAAAAATCTTACAACCGCTAATAAAACTTCACTGAAAAGCGTGTCAAAACAAAAAGCAAAACTTTTGGATTAGCATTTTGCTGAACTCGAGAGTTACTCGTTTTAATGTCAGTTATGAGTTTAATTTTTTTCATCTTTTCAAACGAGATACAGGATGTCCCTATTTGTAGCAACTTCATAAAGATTTTTCTTTTGAAGTCTGTATAAATATCAGGAAACTTTATGTGATTTACGGTTAAACGCTGGGACACATGTCGTGATGTCATTAGTGGTGTGGCATTTTATATAGAGATCACGTTTGCCCAGAGAACAAGCTCCGTACCCTAAAATTTCCCGTGGGTCGTCCATAACCGTTATTGATTATTTGTTATTCAATAAAACATATCGAGACTGATGAAACTGCATTATGTGTACAATTGTTCAAAATGCACCAAGTGAAATTCAACTCTCATTATTTTATTTGCTCGTCATGATAAATTTCATAATAAAAATTTGCTCTGGTCGGGAAGAAAGAAAAAAAACAATTTCGCATTATTTTTTCTTCTTCGGATTCTCAGTCCTGTCAAGGTTTAATTATTTGCACAAGTTATATTTCGATAAACAATCGCAAATGAATAATGCATCGAGGACGAATTTAATTACATAGCAACACGCCCAAAGAAGTGTAATTAAGGCGCGTTTCATATAGTTGAGCAGGGCAACTTTTTGCTGCGATATTTTCGGCTCGTGTAAATACACCAATTGGAGCTGCCCCGAGAAGTCACTCGATTCTTGAATTCGATTCGAAACACGCCCGTAACTTGTTCGCTTATTCGCATCACGCCGTCGACTCCGGTTTGCTTCGTTCGCCTAACTCCGTCTTCAACAATCAGCCCGAAAGAAATTCGCATTCATAACTTCGGTGACTCGACTTTTTGTCTCTTTGCTTCTTAGCTCCCTCACGTCTTATTAGCTTCATCCCCTAACCCGACATATTTTAACATCGAAATTGTCCTTCGCCCTGCCCCCAATTCAAAGGGTTTTCAATAAAAGGTCTCCTCTTTTACTTACAAAAGAACTCCTGGTATTAAATCGAGGTATTCTGTTGACGAAGTTTCGTTCGTACAATCAAATTATTTGCATTTTTGTCCTGATTAAAGTCCGGATTATTGGGGGTAAAGATTGATCGATGATAAGAAAGTAAAATTTTATACCAAATGCCAAGCAGAGGTCTAATTGGAATGGTGGATTAAATTGAAGCATTCTAACATTCTTCTAGTAAAAACCAATTTCTCTTTATTCAGAAACTATATAGATAGTAAGAATATTCTTTCTTGAGAAAAATTCGAATGTCGTTTCAGTTAACAAAAAGCGCTAAAATATATATGTTTTAACTTGAAATGGATGAATTAATTCACTTACATAATTTTATTCACTTGAAAACTTAACTCAAGTTGTTAAGATAGCCGTGAGGTTAATCCGTCAACTTTTATATTATGTTACCAAATTAACGAAATTTCTATCAACTGGATTTTGTCACTTCCATATACGATACCAAATCGAAACTCATAAGTTGAATTTAAAAACTGATGTTTTTCTTAGTTTATAGAAGTACTTGTGAATGTTTTAACGTAACATCAAAAAATAAGGTATAGGTTCGAAAGACGACACCACCTGTAGCAAGGAGATTACATAGAGACCGAGTGAACTTATGTAAACAGGCTTGCGTGAAGAGAGTTCGTGCGTTGGCTGGTGGGCGTATGACATCGATATGTAATGTACTCGACTATAGTGCATGTGTACGATTGCGAGAATACACAGAAGAAGAATCTTTGAAAAGGGTTCGTGCATGTGCTCGTACGAGGCTCGCGATCAACCGGACGCTATTCGCAATAACATTCTCGTTTCACATTCACAATGTCCTCGAACGGCATTCTTTTGGACGCTAGATATCGAGCCATTGTCGCCGTTTTATCGGCGCACTGATAGCGCGTCATTTTTATTCCTGCTTTTTGTCCATTTTTTGCCTCGATTCAGTCGCGTCTTCCACCTATATATCTACGTGCCGGCCCAATTTATTGCCGATATTGGTCATCTCGGCCACTTTCGCGTTCAAAAGTTCTTTTGGCAAAAATTTTATTTCGCAATCGGTCGCGATGTTTTATTCATCGCAAAACGTTGTCGCGAAAATGCCGGGGAAAAAGTTTTGCTCACATTTTGCGGATAATTTTAGCTTCTTGCAATTCGAATACGAAGTTTCGACACGCAAATTGCTCGGGACCCTGGCACGACTCAGTCACATTTTCAATCGCCATTAGCGCTGAAAGCAAAGCTAACACGCGCTTACGTACCCGCGCTACAGCAATCGACACTAATTAGCTGGGCCGTTGTGTTTCGCAAGACAAGAAGCTCCAGAGGAACATTTTCTTCGAATCTTTGCAACTGATGCCCGCGAGCCGAGAGTGACGCTAAATTCATCTCCGTCAAAGTTTTCGAGCAAGTTAGAGAGTACCAAAGAAAACAAGGAATGAAAGCTTGTGCACGTGAAATACAGCAGGGCTGTGAAGCGAGGTCACGAAATTCATGGAACATCCTCCCTCTTTTTTTTGCGGTAATTGAAGTTTCGTTTTTCACGCTTTTCTTATACGATATCCTTCGAGATTATAGCTACTTCGCGTTGGAAAAAGATACACTTCACAAAGTCAGACACATGTTGCAATTTATTTAGTGATTGAACAAAATCTTTTAATGATTTTTAAATTACAAGCAAACAAATAACTTCATTTTTATATATTATTAAGGATAAGGAAACATGTTCGTAATTAACAATTATCTCACAACAAAAATATGTTAATAAGATTCCTAGAAACGATGATAATTTAGTCGATCATCATCTTTCACACGTGTTTATTCACATTTTTCCAAGCTATATCGCAATCATTAATCCGACCATTTACTGGCGTACAGAGAAGATGGCGCTAATTCCTGGGTAACTGGTGAATGCATTGAGCTCAAGTCAAATTAGCCATTTAATCCACTGTCGATTCTATACCTCTAACGACTAATCATTCTAGTTAATGATCTTTTTGCCGAGCGCTCGCAGGTCGTTATTAATTTTCACGTCGGATTCGAGAACTCAATTGAGATATCCGCCACGCGGACAGTGCATAAAAACCAGATCCACAACGAGATCATTAATTGAGTTAATTTTTAATTATACGTATAGATATTCATACAGAGCAGTTGCATGCGAGCTTCGCGCACCTTGTGATATTAATTGATACGATTTACCGAGCGTACTTCCTTAGCGATCATCATTTAACATTGATGGAGTCGTTATGATTTATCCAAGCTATAAAGGCAAACGTTGTAACTATCACATTGGTTTTGCTTTAAAAAACAATTGAACTTTGTTGTATACAAAATATCATTATGATAAACAAAATTGTACAAAAAACTCGCATCAGCAAAGTGCAGAAATTTTCGTTTCGAAAATAAATTTTATATTTATTTTTAATAATTAATTGTTTGAAATGTATTAAGATCAAGGGTCTGGCGAAATTTCAAACTTAGATTACATCTCAGGGATAAGAAATTATTGCGGGTATTCTGCAAGAAGGATACGCCAGGTTTAGGGTGAAATTTCATTATCCAATCTATGCAAGACAAGTGTACAACCCAGTTAATATCAATCTTCTGTCTGATGTTACACGAAATTCTCACTATCACAACTATGATTTACAACCGTGAATGGGTTTGCGCGAGAGAATAAATTTTTTCTTTCCATCCAATTTGTTTGTTCATTTCAAAAACAAAAACAAAACTTTTCATTAATGTTTTTCACGTAGGACAAAAGCGGAGCGAATAAATAGTCAAAACAAATTCGCACACAATGTGTAATTGCAACGCGCATAATCAAAGCATTGGGTCGGTTGACAACCACGAGCATAATAGTCTCAAAAGTCAGACGTCATATTAGCAATGCAAGACTTGTGCATCGTTTTACATACACACCGACAGTTGTTTAAAGAGCATGCAACCCAAGAAGAAAGCGCAGATGCGAATACAATCTAACAACAAACAAGTCATATTATCCGAATTGATTGACAATTTATTCAGCCTGTCAAATCGACGGCATCTTCGTTATTCGATGCCTCTCATTGCTTCATCAATTACGCAAACAAATGTTCGCGCTTTGTGCAATTTGAATCGAGACAACACTAATTGAGACGTCGCGTGTTTTGACGTTCGGTTGGCAACGAAAATAAAAAGAATTTGCAAATAGCTTGTTCTTCTGCCGTGGGAGCAATTTTAACTATTGTAAACCATCCAATGAATCATCTGCAAAGAAAAAATACAAAACAAAAATTTAATCTCTGACAAAATTTTTAATTGGTCATGATTTATTAACCTTTGTTTTTTTTGTTGAAAAAGTAATATTTCGGGTGAATTTTGGCACAGCAATTTGTGTCATTGAAATTGGGACATAAATTCAGTAAAAACTGCAGTTTGGGTTATAAAAAAAGGTGCTTAGAATTGCGTGGTGGCGAAGTATACGTTTCATCATGTTTAACAAATGAAAGGATCGGTTTTCCTAAAGTGCCGTGTGCGCGCCGGACTTTCGAATCAGGTGCCGCCAAGCTCGGTTCGAGCTGGCGAAGCTGCAAGTTACACTCGTGTCATGCTGCGCCCTTAAATTATACCCGCAATTACCTTGGCACAAACACAGCATCGAAGCGTCACGCACAGCTCGGAGCATCGGTTTTCAGCAATGGCTGCATGCGTTCTCCTTACGCGCGCTTATGAAAATGTACACACGCTATCAAAATACGCGCTCACAAAGCGAAGCCTTCGAGGCAACAATTTGCCTTGTCGCGATGCAATTTTCGTGCCGAGGTTCTAACAATACTTGTGTATTTGCATTTTACAGAATGAAGTTTACGCGGTGGTGGATGAGAAAATCCGTCGAATTCGCTCGCAATGTATATTCGACCGTAATTCGACGCCGGTTCGATGACTGGTATTATGCGATTAATTTTAGTTGATTGTTTATAACTATTTTGCTAGAACGTGTGATTTATAGGCAGGGAATGGCCATTACGAGCGCCCGATCATGGTGATCAAACCTCCGCTTTAACTTGAAAGGTTGGCGATCAAATATTCATAGACGAGAGTCGTTCGAGTTTTTCTATGTTATCTGCGTCTCGATGTCTTGAAACTTTTTTTTCCACCTAACATGCTTCAAGTTCCATTCGGGCGAATGTGTTACAAACGGGCAAATATGAGGATCTTTGACTTGAACGATAGGTCAGGTCACTGGCACGTCGTAAGCTGACAATCAATAAACCATTCAAGCGAAATGGGGAAAATATGGAAAGCATATAAAAAAAGTTACTTATGCGATTTAAATTTTGTTCTGATATCGCATTTTTAGTCCAACATTTATATGTGTGTATTTAAATATAGCTTACGGTCATTTATTCAAATTAACCAGTTGCTCTGATGAATTTCGAAATGAATATATGACGAATATACTTAGAGCAAATACAAGTTTTATGTTTGAACGACCACGATAATTGAAATGGACGGGTACAAAAATATATTAATAATAAACAATCGCAAACGGAAAATCAACACAGAAATTTTGAGATTGCTTTCAGTCATATACAGTCTGCCAAGTTGCAATTTAACCAGCATCAATATAACAACCGCAAGAGCAACGAAACGACGCTGATCCGGTAAGTCAAGATTACGAGCATATAATTCAAGAATCTCTATTGGGAATTCGCCTGAATAAATTATGTAGCAGACATCACGCTTCGCAAATTAGTGCGAATGTGTACGTCAACAAATGGTGAGCGGCATGAATGTGTGTACGCGCGTCGGTGACTAATTCCGACGTTAGTTATACATTTCAGTAACACGTGTACCACCATCCACTGATGTGTGCGCACTATTATGTCGATCCGAGTTACTCGAATTGGTGTACCTGCTAAAGTTCCAACCGCTCTCGTTTATAATTATTAAATTGACATTTTAGATCCTTCTCCTTCTTCTATAATTCACAAAGTACCCGATATGAATAACGATATAAAAGCCTCTCACAGTGCCGAATTCGATTCCTGCATAAGCGATTTTTAGAAAGCCCGAATTTTAAGATTTATAGAGTGTGTCTTCATTTTTAAGTTATGCTGCGCATAAAAATCCGTGCCCTTTTATTTCAACGGGAGACTAATACGCTTGTGAATGGTATTAAGAAATGATGACACTGCGGAATAAATCGCGCGCTATCTGATGGTCGAGAGCGCAAAAACGCACTCGTAGATCGCAGCGGCCCGGGCTCATCGCTCATAATCGAGCCAACTGGACTTTCTCAGCGCCGAAAATTTAGCTTCTGTCCACGCCGAGTGCCTCTGATCGATGGCGACCTTAGATTGTGCGATTTGGACTAGCAATTTCAACGCAACGGCGATTCATAATTCAGGGTTTGGCGCCGCGGGCGACCGAAGTTGATCCGTTGTTGATTCTGGGGGCGTGCAAAATGCGCACTCTCCTTGGGCTTCCTTTTTCCTCCCCTCCCACCCATATCCTTTTCGCCTAATTCAATTCCGTCTTTCACGGCTGTGTCTCTCCTTCATAATTCAAATAATGTTTTGTATTTTTTCGTGTCCTCGTCGCGTCGTCCTTTTTGCCTTACATATCATTATAGAAAGGTCGCTGCGAGGCATTTTCATCTCCGCTTTGATTTCTGCCTGTGAGTTAGCTCAGAGCCAGTCACGGGCTTTTAATTGGCTACAGCAAACCTGCGCTCGTACTTTATAGGAATGGCGCATTCTCGGTCAACCGATCTATTGTTTTTACCTTACAACCATGGTTGTAAGGTAAAATTGCTTGCAAGCAATTAGACGTGGCCCATTACGCGGATAAGGTTAACACGTTGCTAGCTCTCTTTCATGCCGATTTAATTAATTGAATTGTTCGCTCGAAAAATGGAGCTTAACAAGTTCCAAATGCAGAGCCAAGTCATTCATATTGTATATCTTGTATTAGAGAATTGCTGCGGTATCTCAGATGCCGCCTCTGATAATCATCCGGTCGGTTTGTGCAAATGAAAGTTCATAATAATTTATATGCTTGCATTGCCAATCTGCGTTATCGCGCAAATGTCTTTATCTTTTGAATTATAATACGTTTTGCTTGTCAGACCTAATTATTTTCCTGTTGTCGAAATGTGTAACGAATTGAAAGTTATTATTATTACAATTATTCTTTTTTATTTTTATTATCTTTTTTTTTCGTTTTTTCGAATTTTGAAAAATATATCAGACAATCTTGTTCCCGCACTTGATAAATCAATGATTAAGTCGACAAAATATATAATATATTCTTTAGTTATTAGGCGTAGGAGGTGCATGATAGTTTGCAAATCATGTCGACTGGGCAGATCGCGAGGAATCGCCGCAGACACTGGTGCATACAGCGCGCACACCAGGATGCGCGAATAAATTAAAAGCAGGCAGGTAAAACTCTCTCGTGCATCCTGTCCGCGCGGTAACTAGATACTGCCTGGAAGTATTTTTTTTGCTTCTCATTCGCTTGCTTCTTCATCTCCTCTCCGTGCTTCTACTTCTCCTTACACGTCGACTTACCAACACCCCTGCGGCCACACGCAAGCCTGATATGGATCATTCGGGTTTTACTTATACCAGAAAATACGTAAACAATATGCAAAACAGCACATTACAATTCACTCAAACTCTGCTGATGACGTTTTTAAAAAACCCTAACCATAATTCGATAATCAATTCGAGTTGCACTGTGCTGTTCCTCGATTTTTTTCACCTCAGAATATTTAAATTGATTCGACAAAATTTTTATTAACCCTTTAATGACAGCTATACTTTATAATGCAACGTCAAAAAACTCCAAAAACTTCGGTCCTCTCATCTTGCTTTTATCATTTATAACTTCAAAAATTCTTTTAGACAGAGGTTTTGTTTTAAAAAGAAATGAAAGTATAAGATTTAATGAAATGAAAAAAGACAGTACTCATAACATTGCATCATTTTGGAAAAAGAATCGTTTAAAAAATGTTAAAAATTAATTTATTGTTATTTGTATTTTTAATTTTGTTTAGGTGTTTTGAGTCTGTGAATGAAAGACTAGAGAGTAGGAAATTAAAATGATTTTTTTTGTCATCTCTAAAACTATATTATATGCACAATCTATCAAATTAGCATAAGCTAAAAGTCTATTCAAACATGAAATTAGTTCGACCGGGTCGGAATAATTAATAAAGCTTGGAACCCGGTGGAGCGCGGACTGACGAACGTGCGAAAGTGAATAAAAACGAGGCTCGTAGGTCCCGAGTCCCGTGGCGAGATGGCCGGGCTTGCGTGTAACAAGATGTACCGATCAATGCGTTCAATTTATGCACCCCGCGCGTACGGATCGGTCATTTCAATGACGTTTCACGTTGACATGTCGCAACAAAAATGATATATCGCATTCAAATGATTGGGGCGAGCGCTGTTTTGCATGCAGCGCGCGCTTTCTTAACGCAGATACTTCAGGCTGCTTATTCAAGACCGAACGGAAAAGTCGCATTATCTCGGCCGTCTGCGTTTGCAATCAAGTTGTTCGTTAGTCGAGTACAAACGTACACGATGCGCATGAGAACATAACTTTCAAGAAAATATATGTACCATCAATGATACGTTTTCTCCTTGTCCGATAAAATATAATCACAAGATCGAATCGTTCGCTATATGGCGTGTTTCCGAATAATCATACAGGGGGCCATTTTATTAAAACATCAAAGGTATATATTAAGGTTTTTGAAGCTTGATTTGTCAACTCCGTTGTAAGCCGAAAATGCTTCGCGGCAAAACGTGTGCATGCAAATGACGTTTGCGAATTAAAACAACACGTTACAGCCCGGAGCGATCGCAATTGATGCAAAGTGGAACGCTGCGCGCAGCAGTTGGCAGTGTCTCGGTGACCGAATCTGTTTGAGGAGCAACCCTTGCCCGGAGCTGCGGAGGGGTCAAAGCAAACACGGGGCAAAATTAGTGGGGCTCGAAGGAAGTGCAGCTAAAGCGGAGATGAGAACGTACTTGAAACGTATCGTTTCAGTATGGTCACGCGTGCTGTGCAAACAGGGGCAGAGAGCTTCTGATATTACTCTGCGCCAAAAGAGCTGTATAACACTTTCAAACGAGACTCACCGGTTCCGTTTATTCACGCAGCCTATGCATTTCGATCTTACGTTCCAAAACAACACCGGCGATTTCTTTTTATTGAAAAAGATAAAAGATGAAATCAAATTTTAAAGTTCTGAAATTAAAAAAAAATAAATAAAAAGCTCCATTGAATTGGAGCTTTTATATATTTTCGAATGGCATGTCATCCAAGTTTACGAGCAAAACGGAACGCGTAATGTCATCATATCTTTTATTGAACCTACGACGGCGATCGAAATAAATTCGAAAAATAAAGTCCTGATTTACTTCGCGGATTCCCCCCATGAAATATCCATAAATCCTCGTTAAAAGCGAAACACTTTTGCACGATTGACCGATTCGGAAAAAAACGTCTTTCTGCATTGACCGGAAAAATTTTGCTCATCCGCCATATTTATGACCGTTCTTATATCGATTTAAACGCGCCGTTCTCCAATATTTTTCCGATGATTCGAAATTGAGCCATTTAAAACATGACAGTTGGACGAAAATTTGCGAAAATCTCCGTGACAGATAACGGGAGGAAACAAAAGAGGCAAACGAGATAAAACTTTTGCATTGTTTTGCGAAGGACTGTGCATTTTCATTTCTCTAAAATAAGAAAGATATAGCGGTGCGGGTGCCCACACAAAATCAGAATTCGTTTTTGAGCGTGACGGGAAGTGGCGACGCGATACCGAAAGGAGAAAGGTGCCATGCACAGATTGTACACATGAATGCGCGATTATCTCAAATCTGTTTGCTCGCACCTTGAATTAACTCTTCGAGGCAAAACACTTTTATCTTCGCCAAATAAATTCCCCCTCCAAAAACGATCGCACGCATTCTCTTTCCTGTCGCTTTTTTATGTTTGTCGTTCAAATATGGAAAAGATAACAACAAGTGAATGAACTGCACACCGGCGGCTCCAAACCGCAGTTGACGACTGGTGATAAAATTTTCATCTCGAAAAGGGAAGTGGATAGCTGTACGGTCGGCAACGGCTTAATGCGATGTGAATTGTTCATTGCATCTGATGATTAATAAATGGAATTGATTTCCATCATTGGTAAACTGAATTCGGGATTTATGTTCCAACTGTTACAGAGTGGCGAGTTAAAATTTTGATTTTATTTTTGTTTTGCGCGTTTTGAAGAAACGAAAGAAAAAACCATCAGGAGGGATTTGAGGTTTTGTTGTACGGTTGTTTATTGAAAGAAAAAAACGCATAAATAATGTGGCAACATTAAGGGAATATTTTGCGGTCGTTAATCTTCCTCGGATTTCCCGACAGATTTTTACAATAATTGTTTTCGCGACGTAAGAAATAGATTATACCGAGCGCGGCCGTGAGGCCAGATCTGAAGGATGCGGCTCTTCCTTCCAAGTATAGCTTTACCGACGCCTCCGAGCGAGCAAAATATGTAGATAAACGTCGTGTAGAACGCGCCGGTGCGTGCATTCCGCGCGAGATAACGCACGAATTGCATTCACGTTTATTGTTTCAGGTGTCGTTAGATTTAAAACTTATCCTCGAGGTTGAATTAAAATGCTATCATGTTCGATCTAAACATTTGCAAAACGTACAACCAGCAAAAAATTAAATGTAAAATCACTCCGAATTAAAAAAAAACATTTAAATTTAAATGACAATCGCCAAGCGTGCAATGGCATATTTCTCATGCCATAATCCTTTCAATCAATGACCGCGGCTTGACCGCGCCGCATGATGTGCCAAGAACATAACTGTATAATCTGCTTTGAGATTAAATTACGAGCAGTCTTGTCGAGTAAAAGTGCAAGAAAGTCATCTTGCAACCACGACTGTTTGAGAATCGCATGTGTCATTATCCGTCTGACGATGAGTATTTACTTACGTTTGCAAACCTTCCGACTGGTTATAGGTCTTGTAGGGTCCTTGTAGTAGCCCTCCAGGCAGTAGTGACAGTGTCGGCCGGCGGTGAAATGCTTGCACTGCATACAGATTCCACCACTCACTCTTCGCGACATCTTGTACAGTTCGTTGTTGAACTTGCATTTCCGAGCATGGCCATTACAGTTACACGCTGAAACCAAAGAATGAAATCCATTTTGAACTAATTATCGTTGATTATCACTACGTTAATTTGAATAAAAATGTTAACAGTATCGTTTCTGAGATAAGATCACCTGTTCGGAGACGTGTAAAATATATTTTTACTCAGTGTACTTTTCGAGTGGAAAACAAAATGAAAAAAAGGTTTTGTGTGTGATTCCACCGCGATAAGACATTTTTGCCGGTACTCGCAGACAGATAAAAGGCGGCGTCATGCAAATAGAGCAGAGAGAGAGTCTAACGATATTTTTATCGCGCGTTAGATATTGTCAGGTCTGTCAACAGTCGCAATTAAAATACAATGGACATTGTTCGCGTTACACCGCGCAGCTCTATCGGGACATTTCGCTATGCCTCAATTAATAACCATGATATGAGCGCTCCTCGACGGCAAACAGAGAGAAAAATCGTGCCGTAACTTAACGTTGACGTTCGCTCGAGTGCACTCTCGTTACTCAACCGGCAATTGAAAAGAAAGTGCAGAAAAAAGCATTTACACGAGGACACCGGCCTTGATACATCATCTCTCCGTCCCTTTTGTTCGTCGCGCAAAAAGTTAATTCGTTCTTGTACCAATTATGTCTCTTAGCACGAACTCTTTCCCTCTCATCCTAACACTTATTACACCCGTGAGTTTTCTCAGAACTCGCGCGATTACTTCATCAGCAAACTTTTCGACGTCGGCGTTTTTAACTCGCTCTTAACGGAATTTCATTTTCTAAGAAATTCCGCAACAAATTCGAAGTATTCGTGACTGAAACTTTTTTTCTTAGTCTTACACTTTTCTGCCCTCTTCAAGCCTGAAATGCCATCAAAGATCAAATTTCTATTACAAGCTTTTTGTTTTCAAATTGATCGAATTTCTTGGTTCTTCTTTTTTGTGTATCTTTTTGATGAGTGGCGGTAGATGTTTCGTCGCCTTTTTTTTTGTCATGAGCTTTCTGTTTGTGATGAAATTATCAGGCACAAGGAGTTCTGAAGAAAAAAATGGTTTTCATGGGAAAAAAATTGAGGCACACACTCAACCAAAATCTGTCACCTTTAAGGCGTCTTAAATTATTCACAACACACTTTTCTCCTCCTGTTTATTGGGAAATTATAGAAATATAACCGAGATGTCTGATATAAATTATGGTAATCCGTTTGCAGAATTCATATGAAAGGCATAAAACATATTTTTCTTCGTGTATCATTCGTGATATTTAAAATGCAGATTTCACATACACAGGCAAGCATGTAAATAAGAAGAAACTCGTTACCCATTTGAACTTTTTTTTCTTTTTGTTGATATATTTAACTTAACGTGCGTAACCAATCTTTCAACAGAGTTTAATAAACAATTGCCCATCGAAAAAAAATGAAAGAAAAGAAAAAAAAAAAGGAAACCGTACCCTTCAGAATCAACGATTAATGAGCTGACCCAAGTTGAGATATAAAATGTACAGTCACGTTATTTCCTGACTGCTAAAACCGAAAGTGTCCAATAACTTATTCGACTGATGACTATGAATAATTCATAGATACAATAAGCACTCCTGAAATTACGGTAGCCACACGTCTAGATTCTAATTCCTCATTATGGACACTGTTTTAGTATCCGGATTAATCATTGTCATCGTTGAAGTTTTGAAGACAAAATGAATTAGATGAAACGAGCGAGCCACGCGAGATCATTAATAACAACGATAGGTTCGGGCACCACAAAATTCCGCAGACGGTTCCTGTTATTATCCGATGAAAGAGTCCGAGCTCGCTGCAGGCTGTTTTCGTTACGTACCAATCACCATAATCATCAATTAATTGTTATTCAGAGCTTCGTTTTTGTTCGGTAAAAAATTTCAACTATAAGTGCTACCTTAACACCTCCCGCTTTCATGTTTTTAATCATCCTGTTTCTTTTTTTTTTTTTTTTGCAACACATTCCAATCTTTCCTGCTGATTTAATCAATTTCAATTATATTCATAAGCTTTAGAACAAATGAAATTGTAAGTATTCTTAGAAGCAAATGCGTCTACTCTCGACACTATTTCACGACTCTCTGATTTATCGTGCAAAAATAAAACGTAATAAATAAATTATCATCAGCGCAATCTAATCAAGATGAAGGAAAATTGATTCGAAAAGGGTTCGATGATAATTTTTTTAGCATGATAAGATTTGTGAAGATGAGTTTGAAAAATTGATAAAACAAAAACAGTAACCAAATTTATAGCTATAATTTTGAATAATAAAATTAAAAATAAAATCAAATAAACAAATGAAAACTGTCAGATATATTTTTTCTAACCATTAGGAACCACTTCAAGTTTCGTGTAATGAACCACGTTATGTGTCGTGTAATGAAACATCACTTTACACTGTGATTGGAATAATGAAATAAAATTAATTCAACATAAATGTTCAGCATGCAGGGAATCAAGAAAGACTCTCGGACAAGCTGGAAAGTTGTCAGTCGGTCATCATATCTAACAGTTGAAGATACCCACAAATAGTTGGCGGTTGAGTGTACGCAAAACTGTTGAATGAATTATCACAGGAAGCTATTAATTTTTTTCTGTTTCTCATCGCTTGATAATGATGAAAAGTATCCAAGAAACTTGTTTGGATGAGGCTTAATGGCAGCTCCTTCTCAGTCGTTTTGTTCTTTCGCTCTGTAAATTCCTTAAATCGGGCTTTTATTTAGCCGCTCGGATGGAAAGTTATAGCGGCTGCCGACGGGTTTTGTTTTATAGCTCATCCCTCGGGAGTCCGAAAAGCGACTTCGAGATTTCAACCCGACGCCCTTCTCACACGAGAGTGTGCCTATCTGCGCGTGTATCATCCTTCCGTTCCACGACACCGAAGCTAGCGAGTCTTATCTGCCACTCGTTTTGTTTTTTAACGAGCCTGGCCGGCTCTTTGGGGACGGGTGCACAAACATTCGACCCTTGGTGATTTTCGAGACACCACGATGGGGTGCGATGCCATTGACGACGAATCCTCATATGCGACGTGTTTACAATCTTATAGTCTCTACCTTCCACAATTAATTCGTTCATATTTTTTTATACATATCTCATTGATGGCATGAACAATTTCGAGCCTACTGCATCGTGATAATAAACATTTGAAGTACCATAATCATCATTAGAACTGAATTACATTTTCTGATAAGTGTCTTAGTGTTGACTGTCTGATACGGTTGTTAAGGAACGTAATGAAATGGTCTCATTTATTCGTGTGCTTGGGAAAAATTAGACCCGAGAAATTACACAATCACCGATTTTACTTTTAAGCGAAGAACGGAACGATTGTGCGCGTCATTTAAATATTCAAGTTTCCTCTCGGTACGTTTTATTTACCTTATCTCTTAACGCCGCTATTCATGAACGAAGTCTCTAAACAAATTTCAATCTTAATCAGATAAAACGTGAACGCGACCCCGATTCTTTGGGACACTCGTCGCCGTAAGAAACGATTTACGCGCAAGATCATCGTAAAGATAAGTTAATTTTATTAATACAATAATTAGCGAGCGAGAAGTTCGAGAAAAGAAGTCTCCTATCTCAGTGCGATGGTTGGGCATCAAAAAATTGGAATCGCGCTTTTTTGAAATATTATTTTTCAACTGGAATACCAGGCGAGCCAGTCTTGATTATCGAATTAATTAACTCCCTATCAACTGACACTCTGATTCGCGAATTTTGCATGCGCAAGTTCGTTTGATCGCAAAAACTCTGTAATTGACTTGATTAAACATCTGCAGTAAATTATGGCATTTTTTCTTCAGCTTTTCCCTTGACTAATTTTTTAGATTTTTTATTGTCTTAGGTTAGGAATCGAAAATTTCAAAGTAAATAATGAAATACAATGTGTGCAACAAAAAGAAAAAGACGTTGATAATTTTGATTGGAACAGATTTGAAAGTAGGATTAATCTGATCAGGGTTTCCTCGCTGCGACAAGCTTTGTCTTGCCGGCGCGTCATTAGGAGCACCGATCGGGAGTTCCGGTCTCTCAATTTTGCACGAGCAATCTGGTCGCCGAGATAATCGCAGCCGCAAAATGAGACTCCTACGACACTGCCAAGATGTGTGGGTTAAAATTATCACGCGACTTACACCGACTGATGCATTTCGTAACCACACCACGTACACCAGGTGTTTCAAGATTTCGTCGTTCCAAAATATAATCACTTCGCTACATCAGAATGTAATTACACACCGACATCGCTTGTTCTGAGATTCGTAATTGAAAAAGTGTTCGGTTTCATCTCCGTTTTGAAAACTTTAACTCGATAACAATCCTCAAACGATTTTGATCGACGGAACAAATTTAATTGTTCACTGCCATTTCAATCTTGAATCAATAGCAAGTCGAGACCGAAGACCCGGGGACAATTGTCAAAGCGCTTTTCTCGTACGACAAATTGCACGACGAATTTGTGGCGAACGACGAACAATTTTGTCTTGTTCTTCTTGCTCGGCTACTTTTGATTACAGTAATTGTTAGATCGATGAGTTATCTACTGCGCGTTTCCATCCGAATCGACGAAATTCTGATGCAAAACAAAACTGAATGATATCCGTACATGTTTATTCATCTTTAAAACGAAACTGAGAGAAAGAAACTACATTCCAACGAGTGAGGCAATAGCAATTAAGTTTGTTCGTAGTGCAAAGTTTCTTAAATGAAACGAACTTAATGATCGTTTGGCATACGCAGTTCATTTTATTGATCAGATAGTTTTGCAAATGCGGTGACGTAAACGCGGAACGATGCCTCAGATGATATATCTGTACATATTAATTCTTATCCATCATTCCGATACTAATCGAAATAAGTGGAGATGAATCATCTGTGTCAGCTGGACGTATAATGACATAAATTACATTTAAGGGCAGTTGGGGTAATTGTGACACATGATAGTATGTGACACTACAAAAATTGAGTTCCCACTTTCATTCAATACAAATTTTTCTTAGACTTTTAATTATTACAACCTTAAATTTCATTTTCAACTTTATAAAACAATTTTTATTTTTATATAAAATAGCAAATTTATTTCCCCGACTACCCCTAATTTGTAATATTAGTCATTTATTAACTACATCTTCTAACATTTGATGTTTCTTGGTTGATTTTTGCTCAAATATTTATATTGGCGGAAAATTGTTGATTGTATAAGAATTTGTAGAAAGTCCAGGACAAGATCATGCGGGGACATTTCCTTGATTCTTACATTTATTTCTTCCAGGACAGCACGGTGTACTATATTGGTTCGATAAATCGGCCAAAGATACACGTTGCAACTCACAACATGGCGCATGTGTTAATCTGCGATTCATGAGATATTGGAACTTTGGTTCGAACAACTCGGCAACTCTGCGGAGTAGTGTACGAGCGATGAATGTAAATTATTTGAACGTTGAAATTAACCGCCAAGTCGTAATCAACGTATTAGAGCATGATCACTCATATTTGGGGCTTCATAAACAATTTCGGAACAGTACAAATTCAGCAATTCGATATTTCGTTTCCAAATTTCATTTTTTAATATAATCCAGCCAAAAGATTGCCTTTTGAATGCACGGTTATCAAAATTTCATTCACATGATATAAAATTTCTCTCTCTTGAATTTTATTTATAGTTTTGCATTTTCGCAAATATTTAGAGTCAACGCGAATATTTCAACGCCAATGAACAGTTCACGAGATTTTCAAACGAATTAATTTGACGCAGCGATAAATTTCGTGTTTTCATATTTATGCGCGTAATAAAATTTCGCCATCTTTGAAGCGTTGCGTCATTTTTGAATCGATACCGTGAATTGGGAGATAAAACTGAAAAATATATTTATGATCAGATTAACTCGCGCGAATTCGTTACATAAATTGCAGGGACACAATAAAGGCGATTTTCTGAGGACCCAAAGCCAAAATAAGATTTATCGCATCGCTTTATTCGAGCGCCTATAGATGAGTTACCAAAAAAACGAAATTGATTACATTAACAAACAACCGCGTAATGAATTTCTGTCGTAACTGCAAACTATTTTGTATACACTTCAGGACATGATATAGAGACGAAAATCCCTTTCTCTTGCTGTCAATTTTTTTCGCTGATACATATAACAAGTAACGCTCGCTAACGAACTGTGATAAGCGCGATTCGCACTTCTTAATTTGGTTCGTTCTCGCTTAGCATGCTTCTCACGCTCTGAACTATGCATTGCTAAGTTAATTCTAAATTTCTGATACATTTCGATGCAAGAAAGACTATACACGTGATTTAATCACGGTAGACTTTCAAACTTCGAACTTGACTATTGGACATGCGGGTCCGCATGCCAATACGGAATTTACAATGGACTTCTAATCAAATCAGTGAAATCTGATTTCAGAAAAAAAAATACAAAAAATCAAGGTATTTTTACTGAAATGCTGATTTTTAAATGTCAATCCATGCCAATATTTGAATTGTAATATCATTTTTGCGATAAAAATTCGTTCTGAAAAATTGATTGGTTTGCCGACGGAAACACGAGTTTTATTTTTGTACTCGTGAAAATTGAATTACGATATCCAATTGTAGGTAAAAATATTCAAAAAGATTAATTCGAGCTTTGAATTTTAACAATGTTTTCATTCGTAAAATTATAACAATTAAATTTTTTTTCTTCAATTAGCAACATCCAACATGAATATACTGTGACTTATTCGTGATATATCATATTGATGTTAATCAAATCCTTGAAACAACAAAAAATGGAGACAAAAAATTACCAAACCTTCAAGGCGAACGAGCTATATAATGAGACCGAAAAGTGTACGAAATTTGTAGAGCACACATCAGGCAAGCAGATGTATATAGGAAGCAATTTACTAAATAGGTGTGCCTCAGCTAGAAAATTGGTGTTCCAACTAATATTTTATGCATAGGTTAAAAGGTCTTACAGATTCAATTTGAAGTGCCTCCATTATGATAATAATAGCACCCTATCATTGAGCAGTTGCGCGTACCATCATAGATTGCACTTATCGTGTTCCATTGTACCAAAGTGAATGTGTGACACGCAAGGTGAAAAGACACGTGCATGGAAATGAACACTCGCGACCCGGAAAGACAGATCTAATTTGTTAAGATAATGTCTGCAGCGATGCTGCCACTTTGTGAAAGTCGAGCGAATTCATTCGTTTCACCAAATGCGCTTTTAATCATCCCTAATTGCAATGAAATACGATTATACAAAAATATATATCAGTCCTCTTGGTTCTGTCCTGCGCCGGTGAGAAACAGGACTCAAGTCGGACGAAAAGTGAGAGTCAAACAATCTTGAAGGGAATGCGGAGAGTGAATTATGAGAATGCGCGTGTGCAAAATTCTTTTTTTGGCAATAAGTGTACAGTCAATCAAAGGTCGCGATCGTGCCCGGTCATTGAAACTCGGACCGTGCTCTGTCCGATGTTATCGCATTGAAAAGAGTAGTTGGCATAACTTCCACAACAGCGAGCAGTCGTCAATTTCACAGATACCTGCTCTCCCAAGCGGCAGGATCTTTTGAAATTCGATTCTGCTCTGGCTTGCACTGATCCCATAAGGAAGATACCATGTAGCAGGTGAAAATGCGTAAATGCTTTCTCTATACCCAACTTTTTACTTAGCGAATACTTTTGAACTGAAATAAAGAAAAAGGGGCCAAGTTTCTGTTGTTGTTATTTCTGTTCTTTTTTATTTGTTAGTTTGGATTTTTGTTTCACAAGTTCACTAAACTAGCCGCTGCATTAATGCACTGTTGATTTTTGAAATTCATCCGGAATAAAAAAAGGGTACGGATACCCCATGGAGGGTGCAATTAACCCGAAGGTCAGTCTTCAGCCGTCGAAGAATGCTACATAATTCGTGCCGAAAACAACGCCTTGGTGCGAACCTCTGATTTTGATCCCTGTGAAGTGTTAATTTTCACCCAATTACTGATATCCGAACCCCTTTCTTTTATTTTTCATCTATCTTGTAAACCCTACCGCTAATTTAGTTGTATCATATTTTGCTATCCCATTTAACTTTTTATATTTTATATTTTTTGTCAAAGTTTTCTTCTTTTTCTTCAATTTTTGGCTCTTCAAACTATTTCCTTCTTCACGTAAATTTATTTTGCGAACATTTTCTTGTCGGAGTTACTCGTTCAAGATAAAGAAACGAATCGGATTTCATCTTTTGTTGCACGTCGAACTCAAGAATGAAACGTGGCCAGGTAAACTACTTTGCACAGCTCCGGGCGCGCAGATATGAAAACGTGTGTGCGTATTGAAGATTGATGAGAATACGCACATGCCCAACGCGCGTGCTCTCTGACGGTAGATCCGCATGCGAAACCTACGTGAAATCTGAAAGCGTGAAATCACGTTACGAGCTTAAGGGATTACATGAATTAAAATACACGTCGCTACTGACGTCTTTTGTGAGTGTCTACGAGATATTTTTTTTCTTTTTTTTTTTTTTTTTTTAATAAATCATAACTCCTGAATTAATCATCCCCTGATTTAATGAGACGCAATATTCATTCGCTCGAATGAATTTTTCAGAGACAAAATAAAATAGTTCTCCATCGTAGTAGAGTAATATTAAAAAAAGTGCATTAATTATATTCAATTTATTAACATAAAAAGTTGCCCTTTTAAAATATATTCCATTAGACATACACAATTTGGGTGTATATCTAATGCATGAAAGAAAAAAAATTATTTTTACTGGACGGTCATACAAGAGTAAAAAAAGCAATCTGAACTGGCACACGAGGCGGCCATTAGTTTCAATAACCCGAACACACTTCATTAGCAACTATTTACACTCGTATTACCAGAGGAGCGCATTCTCTTAACGAAATAACTTGACAACGAAATTGCCGTGCAGAATTTTCTCGGTTCTTAATCATCTCGGAAATCTGTTTATTAAGGAGATAGCACGCACGTCCGCGCGAGCAGAGAGTTCAGCCGGCGAACATCCGCGCGCAAACCGCCCACAGCTTCGGAGCAGCGATCTGTGGCAGAATGATTATATTCGGGGAAACGGAAATTTACGAGCCAATAAATTATCCTGCTACACCTATCCTTGGCGTTCGCGAATCGCTAACGAGGCGTAATGCCGACGCGCAAAAGGTATCTTTGCCACGTTAATGAGAAAGCGACGTGCTAAATACCGCAACTATATTATTATAGCCGGGGATATTTATCGGGTGTCCAGACATCCCGATTTAGTCAATCAAGCGGTCAGTAATACGCTCGTCGGTGTCAATTAGGGCACATTTATTATCACTCGGGGCTTCCAACGCTAAGTTGCTGTCTTCCGAATCCCGAAGTTTCCGACGAGCATTTGACTCGTGACAAATATTTTATTGATTGTGCTACCGAAACTTGTTTATGTGGGTCGTAAGGCCAAAAACAGAGGTGACAATTTGACTTCAATCCAATTCAATTTCCAATTTCGAGTGAGAAATTTAATTAAGAAAATTGTTCCGAAATTGAAGAAATTTATCTGTCAATCAGTTTAATTGGAGCTTAAGGTATACAGTGCCTCTCAGCTGTTCGTACTCTCTTTATTGCAAAAAAAAATGGTTACGACCTTACACGTGCACTCACTGAAGCGTTTACCCTTTATGATTCAAGGTAAAAGAAGGATCTGGGAAGCACCGACTATAAAAAAAAAAGAGAAAACTGTATACGTCTCTGGTACTGTGGATGTTTATAACAAACACCAATGACTTTTGATGGCGGAATTAAGATGATAGAACGTCCGGCTGTTCTACTGAATAACCTCTTTGCCACTTCGTTGTAGGATTTCCAATTTTCAAAAGGACTTGGAGGAAAGGCGGTAAAAATTAATGATAAATCCTCGAATATTGTACCGACCGACGTTTGGCCTCCATTTATTAAATGACACGGAATGTACTCCGGGCCTTTACTTTCTTAAACTAGATTGATTCGTATATTATATCGTTACGAAAAATCGTACGTCTCGTCGTTGAAGCGAAAAAACAAACGGGATTTAAAAAAAATGAATGGTATAAATAATCGAAAAACAATGACCGTCTACGAATTCCATCGTGACTATAAACATTTTTTTATCCTCGTGCAATAAAATGGAGTTGCCACACGTTTGAGTGAAAGATCTTGTCGAACCGGTCTAAAACCAATTGTTTTAATGGTGTCCGAATTGTGAAAACCAAAATATTCAGAACATTATTTACGACAATTGAAAAGTGCCCTCTCACCGTCATGAACTTTCGGTTATACATATTTGTATTCTTTGGGGGGGTCATCGTCGTAAAAACTCTGCGAACGACGAAAAAAATTATTTCTCGACCGCTCATTAAATTTATCAGGAAATAAAAAAAACACACTATCCCTCGTTCGCAATATTCATTAATCATAACTTAGTTGCGATCGTATAATAAAACGCAATTAAAGTGCGAAAAAACTGTGTTCATCAAGGGGTCGTGACAGTTACTTTGTTTTTGACTTTGTGTGCCGCGGTACAAAAAGCTCGGGTGACAATTTTGTTTGTCCTGCGGAAAATAGAAACCAGAAATGAGGAAAATGGAGAGAAGAAAGGGTTGGAAAAAAGGTCAGGAGGAGAAAAGGGAACAAAAAGGGCACCCCGGCGGCCTGCCGAGAGTATTTTAATGAGAGCCACAGTCAGCGAGTAAACGTCGAATAAATCATTAGCGCCAGTCAGCGGATCCGAGGAGTGTAAAATGATGCGCTTCCATGAAGCGAGTGGCGCATCTGTGTCAAGCAGACATCAATACGCCGGTGCATTGCACCAGACTGCGAAATTATCAGTTAGTATATTAATAGGACGCCACAATAAATATCATGCATCGAGCAACGTTTAACGAGTTGTACCATCACTGTATTTTGAGCGCGAGATGAATTACGACGGCGGCGGAGACTTATGCTAAGGAACCGAGAAAATTGCGCTCGTGTTAACACAAGCCTGTTCAAAGAATGCTGAATAAGTAATTAAACGAGCCCGGTTGAAAATGAAAATAACAACATTGCTCTACACAAAACGGAAAAGTTTGAACGACGCAACAAAAAATTATAGAGGAGAAAAAAAAGATGAAAACCTTTTTCCCCCTTTTTTTCTTTTTCTTTCAAACCTGCTTCCTCTGCGGAGGAAGCGAATTAGGTTTTAAATCATCGCAGGGGTCCGAGGCGTGAAATTAATGACAATTTCTAAGCAAATGATACTAAATCCGTACCTTTGCGCGCGGATCCCCGGGTAATTTTAAATCAAAGATAACATGTACGTGATCGTGCGTAAATTGCCAACCTCGCGGGTCTCGAAGAAAAGGCCTGGACCCCATTGCTACCGGAAGTGACTATACATCATGGCTGAACGCTCATGCTCAGACGATATTACTGCATGTAAAATGACTATGCAGCGTGTCTTTGACGCGGCGTAACGGCCCTCACCGTTAATTGGCAACTCGGACGATCAATGCGTGATGTTATTATTCGGCCGCACATCGTCTCTTGTGCCGGGTAGCCCTTCAGCGAACACCTACATACAACCAGAACAGAGAGCAAAAATATATATCCCATAATGCCACGTGGAGCATTATTCCATTATGCACTTTGATTAGTGAACAGTGAGTTTCGTTGACTTCGAGATATACACCAATGTGGATGACGTACAACCAATCTCGCGCGTGCGAAAAATGCCCGCTCGCACAATTGACAGTGCAAATTTCATTAACTTGTAATTAACTGAATTTATAGTGCAAATTCATCGGTGCCGAACGGGGCGAATGCGTGCTCTGCTGTCTGCCGAGCATTGTGCAGTTATGACAGTTATTTATGAATCTGGTATTTGTTGATCTATGTTCAACTGTATAGTTACAGATGGATGAGTAGCGAGTCAAGGAAGTGTTTAATTATTCTCTCAAATTGGAATATACGAAAGTAATTTTGATGCATTTTTAAATACTATTTTGAGAATATGAGATGTCTCAGGAATTAGTGTTTGATTCAACAGAGATGATAATAGGATCTCCTGGATAAGAAAAAATTGTAACCCAAAATAGTATAAGGAATTGAGTACACTATGACACTCGTGTTTATTTTGAGTGTCTGCATCAATAAACACGCACATTATAGGTTTGTGTCTATTTACAGTTACGTGTTTGCTTCCTCTTAGCTTACTGCTAATATTTATAGCAATAAATTCTTAGCAGTGCTCAACAGTGTTCTTTGTTAAACCAAATGTTACCGAATTGATTTATCCCACCAGCCGAACTACATTATACAAGATATAAAATCAAAGCACGCTCAACATATCGAGCTCTGCTTGCTATTAATCAAAATTTTAAATTAGATTTCTTATTTATCTCTTTTCCTTTGTAAATCATCAATGTTGTTAATGAGATTTTGGCCTATTCATGACAGATCTGATTATGCTAATGTAAATAAATTACAAAGAAAAGTCTACTTCCATTCGTCAATTACGAATTTACATTCGAATGCCTCTTTCATTGTAGAATAGATCGTGCAATGCGGCTGATCATCAGACATTCACCGGGTAGCTGACACGTCACGTCAGCACAAGTACGTCCTGGTAAACGTGCCTCGGCGTGTAAAACGTTGCTTACCGAATAAAAGATCGACGTCATGTCGGTAAAGTATCGAAAATCTCATCGTGCGCTCTTTGTCATTTGTGTAAACATGGGAAAACTTTATTCCCGTCGCAGGACAATCTTTCATCCTGTTTATCCTTTTGCAGTAAAATTAAATTTCCACGAACAAATACATCCATTGTTCATAATCTGTGTTCAGTATTTATTAGAATCTGAAACAAAAAAATTGACAAAAAATAAAATATACACCGGATGTAACATTTTTATCGAAGTTTATTTTTCTTCGCGGAACCAACATAATTACGCAATAAACGAGAAAACTGAAATTGATCCCGGACGAGCAACCAGACGACTGGAGATGAATTTTGAAACGACTCTTGTTATAAAAATTTCGTTCGAAAAAAAGTCATCAAAGATTGGCCGAGAAAGTGAGCGCAATTTTTTTTATAAAAATACGACCGCGATCGGATGAAGCAAAGTCATAAAAGAAAACAAAAACGATCGTTGAACTTGAAATTGAACGTCGGAAAGCGACACACAAAATCCTTTCGTGCAGTCTGTTTCTTTGAACTTACAAAGCCCCCGACCTGGAATGCACAAAAAAACGCGTCAGTCACGATCGGCAACAAGTTATAGCTTTCATTACGCGAACAATGAAAGTAATTTGTGAACTGTCGTGTTTTAGTCACCTCTGGTGCATCGCGTTTCTCCCGAACGTGGTAGCACTCGCGTTCATTGATGTCCCATGATTTAATGGCGGGTGGGGGGAGAGAACCTGCCTTGCGAGGAATTCTTTTTCGAATCAGGTTCTCTCGTGCGTACCAGCAATGCGTGGGCGTAACTTGACGCAGGTGTATTTTCAAGAAAGATTCGAGACTCTGGGATCGTCTCGTAATTATGCGGAAGGGAAAGGAAAAACAATATCTCAACTCTGACGAGGAACGACTTTTTGATATTATACATACGCCAGGGGAGAGAAAAAAAAGCTTAACGATTGTTCAAAGGTTTTCTCAAAGGTTTTATTTACTCTGGAGAAATCAGATGCGCAATATTGACTCATCTCGTTGCTCGACAGCGAAAGAAGTGTGGTATTAATTCACTGTTATTACTATCCGGATCCGCGGTGCGAATGAATATGCATCCCGACCAGTGTTTGCATTGGCTTGCCAGGCTGCATTTAAACGCATGAAACAATTAACTTTTTGCATCGAACCAGAGAGTTCGAATCAGTCCAAAGTAATAATTAATATGCTAAATTTATGATCGTGAAATGGTTCACTTATGATACATCTCTTTTTGCGCCCGGAAAGATGTTCTGCAATCGCGACCGGAGCCCAGATGGCCGTGTAAAATATGACATATAATTTGTAGTTCGTTAGATTAATTATACATTTGCAAATGAAAAAGTTTCAAGTGACAAATCACTGTTTTATTTATCGTACCCACAAGAGGGGACAAGAATTTCAATTGATTCAGCGACATTAACATCTTGGAAGAAAAATAATTCGGTCGGTTTGATTTACTTCATTTATAAATCAAACGATTTTATTTTTTCGTTACAATTAAATTCACTTTTTGATTCGCGGATAAAAGAAACAGTGACTTAATTTAGTTATATATATATATAATGAAATTATCGAATCAATCCGACTGTTCAGTCTAATAAACACTAAGAGGAAACCAACACCTAATATTTACAAAGAGAAAGTCATAAAAAAATCGGCAGAAAGATTCAACTCTTTTCTATTTAATTTCGTACTTCAATTATATCAGAATTTTTGTTATCCTTGGAAAACATTGAAACTGAAATAACTCCAGCACAAAGTGATTTCAAAAGCTTTTAATTTTCCATTTCACTTCGCTGTTTTTATATCTTATAACTGTACACCACACATGAAACGAGTGAAAATTTTTTTCATTCAATCTCCATTAAGTTAATTTCGGTAGAAATTCGCCTCGCCTGCTGTAACGCAACGCAACATCGCAAACAAATAAAAATCTCTGTCCGTTGATCCCTTTTAAGTAGAAATGTGTTCCTCTTTTTTCGTCCTGTGTTCTCACGATGCACTTGCTGAATATGAAACAACTCCTGCGGAAGGTGAATTATTATTAATATAATAGACGAGGAAATGAAAATGAGGCGTTCTTTTTATTTTTACATTCAAGCGGCGCACAGGGAAACGGAAACTTTATTCCCGCGTATTTTTAAAAGCTTTCATGAAGTCTAATGTAGAGAAGGTCAAATTGCTACGAGCGTAAGAAATAGCCACAGGGGTGGCATGAATACGCGCGAGGGCGGCGGAGAGAAAATTAGTGAACTGAGAGGTGCACGTTGAGGTTGATCGAGAGATCCAAGGAAACGCCTTGTCGAAAGTGCGGATTTGTCCCGGGGGCGTACTTAGACGGGCTGGGAAAATGCGGGAAAATTTTTGCCGTAACGTTTGAAAGGAAACGGAGCTCAAGATCCGAGCGAGATGACACGAGATAAAGGTCGATATTCCAATTGACTCTAGTGTGCACGAAACGCTACGTGATCTGGGATTCCGTCGGCGTGTATCCAGAAAGTCGATACTTATTTCTTGCCGCGGACGATCGACCATACGTTTGATTTATAGACAATTTTCCAGTTCGATTGCTAGACAAAATCAGTACTACTCGTTGCAAAGCAATCGAGCGGGCAAATTTCGATAATAGCCGATAAATTTTCGACTTCGGATGCAACGCGTGATTATAAATCTGCGGATTCGCCCCACCCTTATAATTCCGCTTTTTTGTTTCATCCTTCAGACTGACGCACGAATTAAATCAGAGTTTCATTTTGTTTTCATGTTGAATTTAATCCACGAGTGAGTTCTCGGATCTCTCGAAAATTCTTGAGATATTTAAATATTATATGCCATGTGTACATTCGATATAGACTGGAGTATCTGACGTATAATAAAGTTGAGACCAAACATATACATTGGGATGTGTTTTCATTTTTTTGCATTCAATAAATCTGGATTCCCCAAAGCCAGACAAAATTGAAGTTGACAAATGGTTTTTCGATAAATATTGCTTTTACTGGCCATATCGAGCGAACGAAAATCATTCAAAATCCGAATTCGACACGTTGTTGCGCAACCATTGAAAGAAGCAGCTGACACGAAAAAACATTAATTCTAACAAAAGCTAGAGAGGAGACTACATTTAGTTGAAAAAAAGTTGATTCGAGGATAATATTCATGCACTCTTATTTGTTCGTCTGTTTTCTCTCCGCTTCTTCAATGGCATCTCCGCGTCCATTACCGCGACTATCAATCACGTGTTAACAGAGCAATCTAGCTGGATGGAAACAACGACCCGACCACCTTGGCCCCCTGTATATCATTCGTTCGATTGTCTTCTCGTCTTCATTAATCTTGAATTTGTCAAAATTTGGCTCAACCAAGCGTAACGTAGCGCCACACGCAACGCCGAACGGATTTGCGTAACGAGCGCGATGTCGCGCAAATTATCGGAAACGATAAATCTTGTATTTCCTTCAAAATGTCTTCCCGAAGCCCCTGGGACTTTATTCTTGGCAAAAATTGACGATAAATTGCTCGGCTGCAAAATTTATGAAGGCCACGAAAAAAATTTGTTGTTATTGCTGAACGAAAAATTTCGAGTGAACGAAAATCTCACCGGTCTAATTTTATCGGCTGTTTATTTCATGTGCGATTTTATTCATCACCGAATCGCACGCAACGGAATGCGGTTTAATTTAACACTTGACAGGACACGCCGTTCTGTTCGTACTTTTACTTAATTTCGTACGCGATGGTGTGCTTTGGCAATTAACCAAATGCGTTCAGCGAGTGCGAATTGATGTTCGTTCTTTGACATCGCGCAGGTTCTACTTCAAGAGGCCCGTTCTCTTTTTCTCCCCTTTTTACGGAGGGACCATTAAAATACACGTTGCGAATGTGGGGTTCATTCAGCAAACAGGATCATTAATTTGAAATACAAACGGTCAGCTTGTAGTTTCGCCGAGATGCGTGTGGCTACTTACAGTTTTAGTGTACGAACAAATTCAATAAACAGTAAAAATGTTTCCTTACGATTGCTGTAAATTAATCAACTGGACTTTTATCGGTTCACAAATGTTTATAGCCCTGTCTTATCTCTTTATCCCGAAATTCATCTGCGATAAAAGAGTGTAACAAAAATGTAATATAATTTTGAACATTTCTTTTACCTGAATGGTCAGTTTTTTTCGTTAACTGATGTCTGTGCAAACAATTAGTGTTCCGCGTTAAATTTGTTGTCACACACTGATTTCCAAACGAAATTTTTGTCGAGAAAATATGCGAAATCGTTACGTGTAAAATGCAAATTCGCCGTACAAACAGAAGCCACGAGGCGCGTCTACTTTGGCGCAATCGCGCGTTGACGCGAAGAGAGTACATGGCTTCCATCGCGTTGCAAGTTAGTGACCCCTTTTGATTAGCACCTCCATCGAACTTTGATTTCCATTGAATCCGACAAACAAACTTACCTGACGTCTAAATAGATTTTTCACCATTGCGCGCACACACATTTCGATCAATGAATTCCAGCAACAACGCAATACAAGTTTCAAAAATAAAACAAAAGAACATGATGATTTTGACATTTCCAACATTTTGACGTTCAAAACCATCAAGTTGAAAAACTTCCTTGATACACAACTTGATAAGTTTCCAACAAAGTTTCGACCGTTCTTTGGTTGTTCAAGTTCTATATATATTTCGCATTGTTGACATGGATCCTATGTGATCGTGGCATATTATTATAAGTGGATCATCAAGAATGTTTCGATTTCAGGAGTAGAGTAAGAAACTTTCCGGGACCCTCTCGGCCATTGTTCCTTGGTTTTCGGCGCGGCTAAGCATACAATCGTCGCAGCCAGGCGGTCGACAAAGGTGTCCCAGGCTCTCGGTAATGTCACAGAAGCTTTCGGTAAAAGTATAAATGACGCTTTAAAAAGTTCACAACTCTCCAATAGAGATTAATGGACATGCTCATTCTCAAATCGTTTCTCAAGTTTTTCACAATAAAACCTCACTCAACTGGACTAACTGAAGATATATAACTTTAGATGGAATTAATCGTGCGACAAATAATGACAAGGTGAAAATAAACCATCAGGTATATTTTTGTCGGACCATTCATTCACAGTGAACAACTTGAATTTAAAAAATTTTATCCCAATCGATTGCGACTGTATCGCTGTACGAGAGTTACACACCCCTTTGAGGACTCGTTTGACTGCATTGCGATAAAATATTAACCGGGACTCTAATTCGTATGACGACAAAGTTTTTGACGAGCTTGATCGACGTGATCAAATGCAATCAAATAAACACAGGATATACAAAAGAATGTTGACGCTGAATCAGGGCCAATATTCACATCGGCTTATCTAATTAGCCACAGCTGACTGGACCACCCTTTGATTTGTAAACAGAGCGTTAAAAAGTGTCAAACAAAGGTACCAGTCTGGCTGAGATGATCCCTTTACGTGACACATGGTCACAAAAGAAACGCGTCTCACGAAGAAATGGGATTTCAGGGGACCAAACTTTTCGACCCGCTGATGACCGTAGGGTGCGAGAACGGCGGAGGAGTTTTTGTCGTTTAAAAATGCATGAAGCCGAGCAGCGAGTGGTGGCCGACGCGCAACTTCGAATCATTTTTCAGCCGCTACTAAAAGCTACAGCGTGCCCGCCACAGTCGTATCCGTCGTTTTTCACGCGCTTTTCCCATCCCTTGAATAATTCAATCGACAAAAGATGTGGCTCGCTCTGCGATTGTTTCATTAATTCTGGCGTAACATCGCCTTTTTTTCGCTGAGTTCCAACGAATAATTGATAACAGCGCTTAAAAGCGTTTCGACGAATCGTAAAAATGATGTCAAAAATATATACTGGTTTCACTATATTTCAGACTTTATAAAATGATTCCAATTATATTTGGCGCCGATTTTTTTGATACGTTTTGTTTCTTTTCCTTTTTTTGTTTATAGAGGAACTAAAATTTTATCGGCATTGTTCGAAAATGAAAAATGGGAAAATTATGGTGATAGGGAACCAACAAAAAAAGTTAAAAAATCAAATAACAGTGTCATTTCGATCCAAATCCGAGATTTTATGTTGAATATAAAAAAAAATAATAAAACAGATTAAACGATCAAGCGAGTTCTCTTCACCTCATCATTTGTCAACATGTGTAAGTGGATATAAATTTAGATAGAGTTTTACGTTTTTTTTTATCAGTTAGACTGAATAATTATAAGATGATCTGAACTAGATTTTTTTATAATCAATTTAAGAAAAAGAAAAAGCCAAAATTAAATCAATGACTCATAAATTATAACAAAACGCATCAAAAAAGACGTAAAAATGCAAAATACGAGACGACTTTAGTTTTCTTTTAAATCTGACTCATACAAAAGTAGTAGAGCGATGAAAAAAAAGTGATGGTACTGAGAAGCTTACGCCGAGGTATGTTCTTTGAACACCTAACCCTGTTTCATAAGAATCACGCGAGAAGTAAAATATTTTCTTTTAAGAAGCATCAATTAAACTACAAAAAAAACAGACAAAGACAAAAAATTGTTCACAAAGTCTTTTCAAGTTCAATTTCTCGTTCGGCGAGCGTGCATCTAATTAGGTTCATCCTGTCAAGGCACCTCAGGGCACTTGGGCGATGTACGTTCAATACCGCGCCGTAAATTCAAATTTATACTGTACGTTTTTTGGAATGCCGGGCGTGTCGTAAAACGCGACGTCTGAGGCCGCGCGGTGCAACCCTTCGCTATACCGGAGGGATGCCTTATCTGCGCGTATATAAAACATTACGACGAAAGTTGAAATGAACATTCATATTTTACGACACAATTAAGATTGTGATTTGCCGCTCGCCCGGCGCGGGTCCGTCGCGTTATCACTTTACGATTAATTGAACTTGCGTTTTCAAGGGTGCGCATGTCGCGCGCGCTTTCCACAACGGTCGATATATTTATGACACGAAGGCGAATAAATAACTCACGTTAATTAACGTGCAATTCGTTTTTAATCTCGTGTAAATTTCATCGATCGGCGGCTGTTTTTATTGGCTTGAAATAACCCAGAGGATGCTGACACAGGCGCTTCAGAAGAGCGCTTACAGTGTAAATATAACAATAAATTTACGATGCACGCGTTGATCTATAATGTTCTTTCAAACAGACCTTTGTCGGGGAATGCGTAGTCAAGGTCTGCTCCTTGGTTTATAAAACCTGATTGAGTTTACTAAGGCTGAGATAAACTCGATTTAATTTCAGATTAACGTTAATAAACGCAATCTCAGTTTAATTCACAAATTTTTGTTTAAGGAATAAAAATCAGAAAATGAATTTTCAAATAATTTCGAATCGGGTAAATCGACAAACGAAGTTTTAATCCTGATTAAATCGCAAGAAAAAGCATGCAAAAGTTTTCAATATGATGCATCGCTGGGACGTAAATCTGAGTACCATACCTGTTTGTCAAGGCGCAGACTTACTTTAGCGATCGAAGCTTTAATCGGAGCCTAAATAGTGAAATATGTGCTAGTGCGCACGTCTAGAATATAGTGTCTTTGTTGTCTCAGAAAAAAAGGTTAAAATCATTTTTATTTAAAAAAAAACCTTCAATCTTCCTACATAATTCTGTAAACATACACATAATGTAGATTAATTTTAAATTTCATTCTATTCAATGTGAAATCATTTATTACTAATAACAAATGTGAAAAAGACCAGCACTGCTAACTGCACAGTGCGATGAACTTTTCATGAAAGGGACTCCGCCGAAAATTCACACTTAAAAGTTAATTCTCTTGTCAGTTTTTCAATTACCCCGTGTATATATTCGGGAATCCCTTGTAGTAATAAATTATAAGCACAAATGAATTATTGAATATTCAAGAAAACCTAACAAATAATGTTTTATATGTTTTCCCACTCGTTCGACTCGCGTACAATAATTCACTGTAAGGATGTCAAACAGAACATAAATCATCCCGACGTATTTATCCTCTTACATTGTGTCGTTTTCGTATAGTTGCCGATACTTCTATTCTGTATACCGAAATACCGTACACGCAGATAAGCATCCACGTGGACATCGGCAACTTTCGGTTGTGCAAAGAAAGTAACTGCGCGTCAGAGCGAGTCGAATTCGCGAGTGACGTACTAAAAGCACGCGCTCCTTTCTATCTAACCTGGCCTATCTCGGCGTTTACATTTACGCGCCGCTTTCGATCTTGATATGAGTCCACCCTTGACGAGCCATCGCGGTTAATGAATCGTGCGTTCCGGTCTTTAGATGCGCCATAATTCGACCGCCTTCATGTATGTCATAAGAACAAGGCGTGTCTCATTGCAAAACGCTTCATTATTGTTATTTAATGTCTTTAATAGATAAAAATTTAATGACTGCTATATATTATTGAATTTTTTTGTTCGTCATCTGATCTCATGGAAAAATTTATATATAGCCACATTCATCGCACATAAATGTGCCATATACCATAACATATACGTATTATACATATGTTAGATTGTATATATGAATTTCCAATTTATGTTATATACGTACATATATGGCTGTCTGTTACTAAAAATCTAATCATGTGACTTAATTGTTACAATTATTGTTCATATATAAGACCAGATATGTCATATAGATACATTTATAAATGGACCATGTATGAATTTTTATTTTGAATGATAGTTTTTTATGTATACGAACCAGTTTATTAATTTTTATATTGATTTTTGTCTTATTTTCAGGGCTCTTATATCTGACACGGGGTTGAAAGACTGTCCAGGAAGGAAATCGTAAGCTTCGTGAAAAAAAATGTTCTGCAATCTTTTCTCGTTGGTTCAAGAAAATAAACCATTTTATCACGGTTCAAAGATGTAATATTAACGTCGCAACGCCAGAAGGACACAATAAATAGAAGGAAACAATAAGAAGATCGAATGATGGAAAATCCTATCCAGTCTGGTTTATCCAGCATCCTAGTTGTCTTGATCGAGAGGACGGTTTTATCCTCCGAGTTTCGCAAGCTTGATCGCTTCCGGTTAGCGCGCAAGATGAATCTGCCGGCTTTACAGTAACTAAGCGAAGAGACAAGAACTGTCACGAAATCCAATCGAACCCTCGCCCTTTCTGCCCCGACTGGTCTTTTTTTCTTTCGTTCCCTCGTCTCATCAGGTTCTGTTATTTCTACCGATTCAGTGGGCGGACTGTGGTAATATTTACGCGTTACAAAAAAACAGTAAAACCACCATGAATATAAGGGACTTTCCCTTGCGCCAAGAGTCTTATGAGCTATTTTATTACCAGAAAGGCAGACCTGATCGATAAAATTAACCTCGTTTAATTTGCAAATTTATCGTCAATTTTTATTGGACACGATTTTTATGCGATTTTCATAAAGTTTCTTTTGGTTTTTTTTTTAATTGTTACCATAAAACGTAAATCCGTGGAGATTATTTCGTTCGTTTTTTTTTTTTTTTTTTTTTTTTTTTTTTTTTTTTTTTTATTTTTTTTTTTTTTGTTGTTTTTTTTTTTTTTTTTTTTTTTTTTTTTTTTTTTTTTTTGGAATGGAGAATAAAAATTCAGACGTAACCGTAAACTCGTGTTGTAAATTGAATACCAGCACCACGCAATTTTTGCTCGACTAGCAGTCTGATTCGCCGGTATGATTTGCACGGCGTGTCAGCGGCTCGATAGATCCAAACAGACGGCCGGGCGCATTCGTTCGTCGCTCACGTACAATCGTATATATATTCGTGCATTCGACTCATAAGTAATGTCCCTTACATTTCGATACCGATGTATCCCACTTGACGCCCACGATCGAGTCTGCGGATAAACGTACTCATCAAACGTACGGCATTGAAGTACTGTTGCACACACGCACCGGCAGCCAATATGTTTTTTTTTTTTTTGCGGATACGAAAATAAATATTTATGCGCCGCGAACAAATAACCCTTCGGGATCCTCACGTGTCATTCAATGCAAACGAATAATTGAGCAACTTTATGATAATGCCGACCCAAAAAACAGATGCTAAAATGTTAAGATAAATTTCTCAAAAAATTTTGTTTCAATTTACAATTTTGTATTATGTATAAAAATGGGATTTCATTTTGATTGATTTATTTTTATTTCAGATTACAAATGCAGCTATATGGATTTCGTCAGTTTATGAAATTCTATCACATGCCAAAACCTGGCATGAAATCGAAAGACAAAAATGTGAATTTGAAGTATCGTCGATCGGTTACGACCGATTGACATTCATGCCATCTTTGTTTCAGTAGCATCGAAACATCGACTGTGTGAGAGGCACGGATGTGTGTCAATGATTGAATAAATGTTCGATTGGCTGGCGCTGGTCCAATCATTCCGCGCACAGCTGCAAGTGACTGTAATCTTTAAACATCGAATCGATCAAACGCCAAAGTCTTCGTTTGGCGCGTGCACGTGATGCGGCTCGCATGTATGTCATAAGTAGACACACAGGCCAAAGTGTGTGTACACTTTCGACGATCACTCCATTACGAATCGACGAATGGCACGTTCGGGTGAGCGGCATTAATTATGACCCTCTCCCTAGAGTGTCAAACTGAGATTCCTTTTGACCCTTTAAAATTTGTGCGAGATCGAAAAAAGGATTTAAGACACGTGCAGGACAGAATCGAATTCGATTGATAGCGAAATGATGGAGTTTCAAATCCGAGGGGGACGCGAAACAGGTTTTTTTCCCACCTCTCAAAGCTAGACAGAATTGAACATATAAATTCCACATTAAGTCATTCGAGAACGTTTTGTTTGCAATAAACGTTAATGTTAAAATTTTTTGAAAATTTTTTTTCTTACATAAGTACATAGATTGTGAGAACACTCCTCTGGGAACCGGCGAGTTACCGACAACCGAAACAAAAAGTTGTTTTCTAAAAGATGAAAGGGAAAGTGTAAGAGGAAACGTTATTATCATGTTGCTGTGAAGAAACTCGTCGAAAACGCACGTGTTCACTACAAACAGAGTACGTCTGATGTGTAATTCGACGAGCAATAATATTATAACAACCGGGACTTTGATTCTGTGGAACAACTAATCTGCCCTAGCCCGTGGCTGAAGCGTGTGTCTGGAGGGCGAGCTCGCAGTAGAACTCGAGTGTCGATAGCATTAGTTGGGATAACATATAGAAAATGAAATGTTCTTATGTTGGAGTCTCCCATTATGTACGTACAGTACATATTTTACCGTAGCATTGAAATGATAGTAATTTTTTGTTCGAAAGAAAAATCGACTCGTTCAAAAAACTTTAACATATGACCTCACGTGTCACATTTTCTTATAACTCAGAATTTAATTTCAATCGGGTAATGAAAAATGTATCAAAATTTCTCCTCCGATTAACTTAATTTGCACAGCTTGAACGAATATTCAAATTGTTGCCGTCCATATTGATTTACTTTATTCCAATTTTTTCCACTTTTTCGCTTTTCTGATGGCTGTGAGGCTTACTGACAACTAAGTTACAGACACACGCTATCAGATTGTCTTCAGGAAATAAAAAATTCGACCTTTGATCAATCTCGTCAAAGGAGACAAAAATTCTCTTAACGTTAAAAAAAGAGCCGAGATATACACGAACTTTCAAACGGTGGAATCTGTCAGCGCTAGCTCCGGTTGGATGGACAAAAAACTATGCAAGGAAAAGTTTGGACTTCATCGACTGTGACGTTAATCCTGCTTGTAACGTTCATCGAAGCTAGATGCGAAAGATACGACTATGTAAAACGTTGAAAAAACCGAAAAATTTGTCGTTGATCCACAATTTCTCATGCACGTTCGACACATTACGTACTGCGGTTTGTCGGTAATTGAATTACTACCTGCAGCATTAACGATACAACTGGTTTGCATACCTGACAATTTCTGACCGAAATCGAGTGCATGTTTCGTATGATGTCCCCAATAAACGTACCTGAAAAAAATTGACAATAGTTTTACATTACAATTATTAAATCTGAATGTTTCAGTTGTCAAATTATTTTTTTCGCTATTATGAAATGAAAAGTTAGTACATACAAATAGAAATTATTATGAAATTACGATTAAAATTACAGCAATAATAGGGAGAATTGTGTATTGTGGGCTGAGAAATGTTTGAAGATCAGTGTTGTCGAGATCAGAGTACGGAATTCCAGACAGCAGGTCCCGGGGTAATCAAAAGAACGGCAGACAAATAAATGCCGTGCACAAGGATTTAAGGAAAACGGCAGTATCGGCCACGATTCGTCAAGACGCGCGGCATTGTTGAAGGTCTACCCGGATCTCTTTTTCTTTCTCAAGGAGAATATAAACCGCGCGAGAAATCGCTTTAAATCCGTATATCCTCGGCTTCCTTTTTGCACGCCGTTATAACGCCCAAGATTAATCGCGCCGTACTCGCGCGATAACTTGTCTCGGGTGGTGCAACTCGGGCGAACATGTGTTCGATCGAATAAATCTATCATTAAGCTCATCAAGGCGATCATTAATTTATATAATTATATTCGCAAATTTTATTTCCCCGAGTAACGTTAATGACTCGTTACGAAAATGCATGAACACCCTGACTGCGAACTGGGTTGCCGTACATTCAAATTTACTCGCGTTCTTTATTTATAGAGACAACTTACGTAATTTGTTTCTAATCGTCTTATGATGTGTCAATGATACTGATGTGTATTGTTAGATGTTTCAAAATTAATTTAACGGTGACTCAATTTTTTGTTATTATTTTTTTTAACGTTGTAAAATAAAACTCGAAACAAAAAATTCATTGAGAAAAAAAGAATATTTTCACAGACAACTTTTTCAGGTTTTTTCAATGATAATGATTAATGATAGACTTCAACTGTTTAAAACATTAACGTCAGTCAATTAACTTTTTATAGTTATTCAAATATTTTCTCCAGATGTTGTATTGTTTTTAACTTCGATTTTTCGAAAGTGTAAGTTGATCAAAATTTTTGTTACATCACATCTACGAAAAAAATCACATCACATCGTACGAAAATCAGGTTTCGACTACAAGCTATAAGAAAACGATCGCATCGCGGCCGACGTAATAGCCAGACTCGATTAATTCAAGTATTTATGTGATAAAGAGTAATCATCGATAGATGCAGAGATAAATCTAATTAAAAACCCAATTTCTACAACGAAAACCGCATCGAGCTGTCGGATGAAATGTTGTGTACTAAATCTAAAATCTGGTTACAAGCTCTGATAAGAGTTGATATGAACAAGCTGAACTCGATACCAGTCTCTTTTTCTCATCGGCCATTCGACGAATTACGAGCGCTGTTTTAAGATGATCTACGTGATATCCAAAGCCCACGGCGTTTTTTGATGCGAACAAAATGACAGCAAAAGATAAGAAATACCAATTTCGCGATGCTTAGCACCGAAGTGCTTCGATTGGGAAAAATTTATACCAGACGCCTCACTCAACATGTTGAATTGATTTGAAAATTTTATCAAAAAACATATTTCATAAATGCAGGTAATTCATCTATTAGTAGACAATAAATTTTGCAAACTAAAAACAAATGAATATCATAAAATATTTGTTTTTGCATACAAAAATGACGTAACGGAATATCTGGTGTCGATTAAAATTTTTTTCTAATTCCAATTGATGGGATAAATTTTTCACTCAATTGTTTTTAAGAACGATAATCATTCTATCGGTAATTAGAATCTGCAATAAAAATAATGTTGCTATTATCAGCTGTCATCACTATGGCCATTATAAAATACTTGGAATATTAATTTTAACATCCTTAATTGACATCTCACAGCAACATGTAATCGTGTAATCAAACAAACGTCATCTAATTAACATTAATATTTCAAAAGGTTTCTTTCAATATTTTCTTTTCATCAAAAGAAAAATCTTGAAAACAGAAAATAAATCAGTTTGACCTACGAGAAAAAAAAGCGTGCCAAGCGGCGGTGTGTGTATATATATTTATATATATGTACGTTCTTGTCGCTGAATGTTTTAATTGACATTTAGCGCAATCGCAAAATCTTTTTGGTCGATCGACAAAGCTTACATAACAAGTTCGTGTTCATTGCTCTGACATTTATCCTGTACACAAACAGATGCAGCTGAATGGTCCGTAGACACCGATTGAGGGAAACAAGCGGCGACAACAATAGGGCCCGACGGTATCTTCGCACCTACAGGCCCCGACTGCGCCCGCCTTTCGAAAATTTTCTCGGTCGGTCGAGCCACGAATAATGGCCGCCCTGACAATCGCTCGTTCCGCTAACATTGAGCTATATCCTTGGCACATGCATATAAACTAGCGACATATAAAATCGTGGCCGGCTATACGAATGGCAGAGCCGAAATGACTCATAATTATGATTTTGTGGAGAAGCGTAACTCATGAATGCAGCCCAAAGCCGTGCCGAGGAATTGTTTAGTGGCTCGCCGGGAGTGGATTTTTCGAAGTGATGAAAATACCGCATAGTTCAGGGTCGTTCGAACGATTTATTGTTTTTCAATGAAACATAAAAAAGCGCGCGTCGTGATTAATGGCTTTTGACACGGCCCGTGGATGAAAAAATCGATCACTTGTAAAAATTAAGTTACATAAAAGGCAAGTCGGAGAGACAAGCCGTTGAATGAAACTCCTTTCCATAAGAGCCACAATAAAGTTCGCATAATTGACGAGGAAGAATGCGTCACGGAATGAATGAGAGACGTTGTGTGGCCGCTGAACGATAGAAAAACACGGATCGAAAACAAGCCAGACGATATCTGCAAAATTAAAGTGTCGATATCGATGGGTTCCATTGAATTTGTACGCCGGCGTGGATGAAAAAATATAGTCTTTTATCATGGAAATGATAGAGTTCCACATCAAGGCGTAGATTCTACTGACAAGAACGAATGGAAGCGTTATAGTCAATTCTTCAATAGCCTCTGCTGGCGATCCATGCCGAGATTGCACGGGAGCGCCGTCGCTGGAGCAACAGTTTTAAATCTCTGCTGTCTTACGTCCTCAATTAATATTTGCAACAAAGTTTTCAAGTCTTTTTGCCTCTCGTCGTAACGATACTTTTAGCTCCGACTAAAGGTTACGTGTTAAGAAAAACGAGACTCGCAACCTCTCTGATGTTTTTTTTTTTATTATTTTTTTTTTCTTCAAGTGCGGGAATTTATGTTACTTATAAATTTTATTTTTGTTTCGAGAGTATGCGTTCTTGTATTGTTTTCGTATTTCAAATTTTTGCTGTTGATTATCATCCCTGCCATAAAGGTTTTGAAACACGGCGACAGGGATTCAGTAGATTGAAATTATCCGATTTTGCGGTGGCTTCCTTTTGTTGTACCTGTAAAATCTCGGCCGAACAAAGGATTTATTTGCAAAAAGGCGGGCGCTGTGTGTTATTTATCGTATCGTAAAGCAATAAAACTGTTCTCGTGCGCGGTAATGCGTTAGATTGTGTAACTTGTTTGCTTGTATACACCTGCGTGGTGGAAAATTTATATCAATCCCGTGTATTTATTCAGTGCCATAAAAGTAGAGACTTAGGTGCGAATACCTATACAAACATTTGAATAGAATAAAGCTCGGTTAATCGATGCCAAGATACTTCTATTTTGTAACAACCGTAATGTATGAATTCAAGAGATAGAAAACTTTCGCAGAGACAATAAAAATCAGCTCTCAAGCAATGAAATTCAAGATCAATGATTTTCACTTGTCCTCCGTGCGTTTTATTTGAAAAGTTTTCGTCGTCCGGTGATGGATTTACGAGCCACATCGATCGCAACGACACAAAGTTGAAATACAATTGTCGAACACGCGTTTACTATTTGTGCGAGTTGGAGAAAACAGGGACTCTGTCCGCGAGTGTGCGGATGTTTGAGCGTCGGGCCGTTGCATTGAATGGCAGAGGACACGGCGGGTACAAGCGAGAGCCGGCTGTTATTCTTGCTTTACTGTTTAACGCGCGGCGAGTCGACATCGACAGGAAGAACGAATTGAAATGAGCTATTCCGAGGTGAGCGAGCTATCGCGCACGGGTGGTCCTGCTCCTCGCGGATAATCGCGTACTGTTGGCAACGCCCACGCGACGTGCCCCGATGGAAGCCGGCCGCTTTTCTCTCCCATAATTACAACCGGGCCCCGCTGAGAAACGAGGATAATTGTTAGTGCGACCCGTTCACACGCTATGGCGTTTAAGGTCCATTTTTCAACGTGAGGGAAAAGTCAGTCATTAATGGAACGCTCGTCAATCATTATTTGTACAAATTAAGCTGCTGAATTGTCTGTGCTCGAGACGCGACGCCAACTCATTAATAATCATGTTGTCAAATATGCTATGAGGAGCAGATGAAATGCAGGATGCTGGCTGTAGGAAATAATTAGAGTAACTACAGAAAATGTAAACCGGGCGTTTGTCCCAGGGCCGATCAATTTTTTTCTCTCGCTTCAATGTAAAGAATTCCATCAATTGTTATATCCGCTTTTTTTTATTACCAAATGAGTCTCGAGAAAAACATTTGTTTCGATACTTCGTACTGACGTTTAAAAAAAAAGTTCCCCGAGTTATAACGCATAACAAAAAGAATAACTCGTGATCTCTCAGAAGTTCAGAGAAAAGAGATAAAAACATATAAGAAACACGTCGAGCCTTGTAAATTTGTTACAAAACATCGCGTTATTTTTCCAACCCGAGTGATTTATCTTGATTTGGCAAAAAGCAACACGTTTTGGCACGGCGAATGCGAAACTTTATTGCACGATAAATATTTGTGCATGTCCGTTGGCACATTTTCGGGTAATTATTAAAACACTATCGGAGGGGAAAACGCCGGGCATTAAGAAGTGTTTACACTAGCCGCGCGACATGTTCGCAACTCGATAGCCCATGTGGAGCCAATAACAAACGAGTTTATTGGGCAATATTTTGGTTATCCGATGGTCGCTTACGTTATTATTCTTGTAAATGTTGTGATAGAGAGCGCCTATTTTCGCGCTCCCCTTGTACCGTGTGTGGTCGTTCATTGCTCACAAAGTACACGACAAGAGTACCCAATAAGTGCCTACAAGGACGAGATTTCGGACTGTATGTCACCCGCGGCGTCGCTATCGCGCCTCATCTCCATTTTTATCGTTTCGCCAAAGCGAGCGGAGTACACCGGCCTGCAAAATACATGATAACGCGTCAGGTATCCCAGGTCTTTGATCTTATCGAGGCCTCTAACTAGCTACGAAAGTGTTATGAGTTCCTTCCTACATTGACCCAACGACTCGTCAGAGACTCGGGCCTCACTATTAATATGATACCCCGGAATTTAATCTCCAGCGTCGGACAAGTGTTTAGCTTGCATTATCCTGCTTTCAACTCTGATACCTCTTTTTTTTCACGTCTTCGTATTATGACGAACTTTATCCCGATGACTACGATAACAAAACATGCGAGAAATCGCTCTAAAAACAAATTCCGACTCCAGAATCGGCGGTACAAAGAAGTGTGAGTTTTTTTTTTCGTAAAAGTCAAATGAAATTCAGCTGGTGTATTCAAAGAACAAAGACATTTTAGAAGGATCATAGAAGGATTGTCAGTGAGACGTAACTAATGAGATGCCAAACCGAAAGGCAAAACAATCTTGGTGAACTATATTTGTTTAGGTATATCGTTGTAGGTACGTTTGGGCTGAGTTAACTGTACCAAATCGGTGTCGTAAGAAAAGAATGAAAATGAAACGCGAGAATGAAAAAGGGGCCAAATTAAAACTTCAGCCGAAACTAATGTTTCAGATGTCACGTTGAAAATTGAAGCTCGAAAGGCATGCGGAAAATTGAGATTCGAAGGCCGTATTGAAACGAGTGAAAGATTGATGGTTCTTGTTAGTTGACTAACGCCAATCCTGGTAACTCGGTTGCTCTTTGCCAGATCATAGGACGTCGACCTGAAGTTCGAGCTGCAAGCGACGTGAATCTCCACCCGTCCCGCTGGCTTAGTAGGGAAGCGTGATTAAGAGCTCAATCTGGCCGAGACAATGGCAACTGTGGACTTAATCAATTTGTCGAACAACGAAGAAGTAAACCTGCACGTAACCGGCATGAAAATGTCGGCTAAGTGGACTCTCGCGAATATACGGATCATTTCGACTTGATTGTTACGTTCCAGTCGTCGACTCTCTTTGACGCTCGAAGTCGAACGTTAGATTGGCTTCCCCTGGGAGCGAGCAATCGAATTGGATCGATTCAAAGATAAACAGCTTCCTCGCTAAGCAAAAAGTTTCTTTAATAAACGAGTCGAGATTCCGTCGAAGTTCCACCGAGCTAAACGCATTGGGTCAGGAATAAAAAAAGCGATCGACATATACACTCGAAGCTGGAAACAATGAGAATCAATTCAACGCGACACGTCTGCATCGTTAGCGCAATCCCATCTCTCAAAGACTTTTCCCGAAAAAAAAATTAAAAAAAAACTAGAACGACCGGTATCTCAGAAGTTGGTTAAACCCTTCACTTACCGGAAGCTATCGTCTGCAACTACTGCAAAACTTTGGCCCCAACTTTCCGCAACTACGCTATTACGAAATCTGTCCAGCGGTCAGACAACAAGCCGTCCGGATCTAAACAGTTTCTTAAAAAGTTTGCGCCGCGTGTTTTACTTACGCGAGTTTTCACGTCCACCCGTGTCGTTACTTCTCGTGGGCCAAACAAGTGTGTTGCAAATTGTGTATTAAGGTAGATGCAAAGTTACTGCTGACGCCAAGGCGGCTTTCATATTCTATAACTTTCCGCGACTAAGCATTTTACCTCGGCTAAGAAAACACAGGCTGGCATAAATTGTCGCACGGAGAACCCGTGTTTATATCCGCTGGATGAAATTTATATTGACAGACTCATTTTTGTTATCGGATGCGAAACCCGAGCAATGTTGTACGAATTAATGTTGAATGTATTCGTTGTAAAGTATCATCAACTTTGAACGTATGTTCTACGACGAGCCATGTCAATGAATATCTATCTCTATTAACTCGCAAAATGTCCAGACGTTTGCCGAATCTGCACCATGATCTCGGTTATATCTCAGTGGAGCATCCCTTTCATTATACCGACTCTATCAGGAACAAAATTTCATACCGTAATGGCAAAAGTTTAACCGTGTCACGTTCGACCGCACGCCAGTCTCTGTTTGAAAACCCAATGGATTTTCAGTTGAAAAACGACAAGTTAGCGTTACGCAAATCTCGACTCTGTTCCACTAGTACAAAATCAAAGTGAACTGCTTAGAAGAATTCCTTGCAAAAAAAGAGAAGAGAAAGAAGAAAGGAACGCAGAGAGAGAGAGAGAGAGAGAAAAGAAGAGAAACGCGCGTGTTTTGAAATGCTTGTTTTGAAGGCGAGAGAGCCTTGTAAGGCAATCGGGCCAATGTGGCGACGTCGGCAGCTCGTTGATCCACAAACTGGTTTCAAATGTCTCTTCTAAGAGAGTCGCTTCGGCACTCTGTGATTTAACGCCACCGGCGAAACTCCGCTCACCGGGCTTCCTGCGCTAAGTTGAATTTTATGCGTCGTACACAGCTACTTAAATGGTAACGTAAAACTCGAACACATGTACCATATGCATGTCATTCATCGGCAGTGCGGAACAAAAAATTGTGCCAGTGCTTGGCGTGCAAATATTTGTACTAGGTGACGCAAAATTAAGACATCAAATTTTTTTTACGACTTAGCTCTCCAAGGCTTGTCGGGTTTTGTTTAGCAGCGAAACTTTTTAATCAATCCCAGATGTAATCTCATAAGAAACTTTACTTAAGAATGTGTAACAATTTTTTAATATTTAAAACTTGTCTCTTCGCTTCTCAAGAAAATGTTTGCAGGATTAAAATGTAATTTCAGGTGGAGGAATGTGATTAAGGAAGATTTTAAGCTTTAAACCGGTGTATACACGAACGAAACTTTACACGATATGTATAACAACGGCAAATCTACCACAGATTTTATTAACGTTCCATACCCAAACTGCGGCAATTCTCTGAGAATATATTAACAACGTCAAGTTATAGAACTCAAAGCAAGCTCGTTAAATATAACAAAAAGAATAAAGTTCCGCGGTTTGAGCGCAACTGTAATAACCTGGCGCTGTCACTTCTTCAAGCATGTGGTTGCGTTATTTCGGGAGAGCAGGAGAGTGCAGTCTTTTTTTCATTCGAGTATTCACAGAAGTTTCGACATTGTACACTGCCCCGTTTAGCGTTTGTTATCACAAGCAACGAAATTCAACATCGTTTCTCGTAAACTTTTAACTCAGAGAGCAATTTCGCGACTTCAAAAATTCTTACCATCATCTACATTTTTAACCACCTTGAGCAAATAATAAAACAAAAAAAAACAAACAAAATTCTCAGATAGACATGGCAAAGTTTATCAATGGGATTTACTTATTTTGTTCTAATTGTCATAACTTTTTATCTGCATGGTGACAATGAAAAATTGGTTACAAAGTTTTCCAATCAATTATTAATTCATCGATCACGTTCGGCACAAAAAAATGCTTCAAATTATTCAACCTCGAAAACGCTCTTTTCACGCTACGTTAACAAACCGAGTGAATGAATAAACGTGAAATTAGTCGATGGAGGCGTTTTGCAACTTGAGAACTGAATGCACCAGTAAAGGCACATTTATGAACGAAACACCTGTACGGCCGAAGTGTCATATTCGCTGCAGAAAATAAGCATCCGGTGTACGATCTTGAGTGTGCAAATATTTCCGAGCATTCGAATTTGTTTGTGTGCAACCGAGACAAGCGGACATTTCACGGCAGACCGCGTGGCAGCGCGTGGCTAAAGAAGTTATTTATAAATGACGGCGAGTATGTGTTACAAGTGCGTGTGGGCATGCATGGCAGTCTACGCGGTGCACACACCATTACACACCAGATTATTCGCACGTAGAAGAAGCAAGCCCGAGAGAGTGCACTGCACCAGAAGTGAGATTCGCAAAAAGCGCCGCTGGCTAAACGTGAAAAGCTCGTAAGTCCACTTTTTTTTTAACAACACTTATATCACCTAATTGTTTGTGACCGCGATCGTAAACCCTTATAACGCGACTTGTACGAACCACTTGTGCCTTTCTAAGGCAACTTTAATTAGAATTCAAAGAAAGGTTAATGAAATTATATTGGATCAAGAGATTTTCATTCAAGTGACTCTTCACGATTTTTTAATTTTTCTACTTTTTTTCATGAGTTTATTTTTCATTCAGTCCTCTGTCTCTGTCTCTGTCTCTCAGAATTTGCAATCAAAAATGAATGAAATAAAGTTGAGGTTTACTCAAGGCGAAAATTTATTACGGCGCGCGCAAAAAAGTAACGCTTCCGTGAGTGGTTATAAAGTGGCGTTTATAACAATGTTAATTGTACTGCGAGCAAATTGAATTCCACGACGACAATTTTCTTCACACATAAGATTGTAAAGCAATATTTCTAAGCTCAAATTAATTGTTGATTAAAGAATTTTATAACACCCTACTGTAAGCATCAAATCGCAATGAAATTTATATGAGGCAATAGTTTACCGAGATTAATTGACCAATAAGTTTGTTTTATTGTTAATTAAAAATGTTACAACTCGGTGATGAACCGACATTAATTACTTTGGGTTAAAAAGTTTCTTTAATCGTTCGTTTTGGGATCGTAAAGTCAACTGCCAAAGTTTAACGTGATCAAAACTGTACAACTATACTCAAGTTGCTCGTGATGTATTTTAGTTTTGCAAACTCACGCGGCAAAACTATTAGATGCGTAAATCATGACGATAATGCGAAGTTCCAATCCGAAGTCGAAAAATATATCAGACGTGGTTGGTGCCTCATTTTCTCTCGTTTTATCCGAGTGACATCAATTTTGTCCCAAGTCACACATCACACTAATGCTAATTCACAAATGATGAAAATTAATTGACAATTGCGTCAATAAAATTAGATCAGAGGCATCAATTAAATAGATACATCTTAATTAGCGAGCCCAAGGAATTTCGTTTCCCGTCAAAAAAAATGAAAAATCTAAATTCCATCTAAATAGCGACGTCGCTTAAATTAGGAAGCAAGAATTATGTCCCGGCGATAGCTCCTAAGCATTACTGTACCCATTGAATAAATTTAAAACCTTTTAGCAAGTTTTGTCTAGATCCGCAACAGATAACCATCGCTTGAGAGAATTATATGATACGCATCGCCGATACCCCCTTACGCATGAAAAATATCTTTAATTGAAAACACACATTTCGTTAAACCTCAAAACAAACTATTTTAGTCGCAGTCAGATGTTTCGAACCTAAAAATACACTCCGCGAACCACAGTGACAAGATATTACGGTCATCGTTTAGTATTTCAAACAATAAAGACAAGAAAATGACTTAACGAGACGTTACTATTATTTTTTTTTCGCTGAGAAAAGAACGCAGAGACAAAGGAAGCGAGAACGGAATACAAATACCAGTCGAGTTTGACGTAAGGAATCGCGTTTAATGAACAAAGCTGAAAAAAGCGCGACCTTGAATTTGAACAGCGGAAAAAAGGCGGTTCGCAAACAGACGAAAGTCTTGTATTTTGCGTCTCATAATGCACGACTCACGTAATCCACTCGGGAAACGGCTGAGAGTTGGCGGAAGGGTGCACGAAGTAGAGAAGGTATGAATTAAATTACATTTTAATTTCGCCGCCATTCCAACGTGCTAGCAGCTCAGAGGGCAACGATACGCCGAATGTTCACAGCGAGATTTCCATTTTAAATTGAATGTACTTCTTGCAATCCGTATACGCCGTGTTTATTTCACGTGGAAAAAAAAGAGAGAATCGACGCTCGCCCTTACGTCGTTACGTACACAAATTGCAGTTTTTATTTTATTGTCGTGATATAAATATTCAGCGCCCGCTGATTTGTTTCCGATTGATTTTCATGCCATTAAAAATTACACCGCAATCCGAATCAAGCCGATTGGATGAAATTGAACGGAAAAGCTTTCATCTTGTTAGATCAATGTTTGGAAACTTTTTTTTATTGAATCAAATCCTGCAAGCTTAACTTTCTGCAATTGAAAATACGCGATTTAAATGACAAAACGAACTCAAGTATTATTCGATCCTGTGGAACAATTTGAATCAGAATCATTTTATGAAGGAACATTTTTTAACACCTCTCCTGCTTTATGAAATTTCAGTTTCAAACTTCGATTTCCTCCGGTTTAGAAATCCCCAACTTCCATCTGGTTAATGTCTGGGGAAAGTCTGGAAGCAATGCTGCTCATTAATGTTTCCCAGATTATATCCGAACGCAGTCTCTGGATCGTTTACCGAAGGCAAATAAAATTTCTCATAAATGTAATAGAAGAAAAACATTTTTATTTATAGAACGAAACGAAAAATTATTTTATTTTCAATCTTGTTCGGACAATAGTAATATAATTCTGAAATAACAAGACTCACGTTCGGTTATTTGTTTTCTTTCCACTGTTTTGGATTCAAAATATTGAGCGCAAAAAAACTGTTATAATTATATTTGAAAGAACAAACGACGATGTAAACGAAAAGCCAAAAGTCGTTACAAAGCAGAGATTAAATTTCTGCAGGTAATAACGCGCCACAAAACAATGCGGTGCAACTTTTGCGAGATAAACAAAAACGAAGTGGAAATCGATCGCGCGATTTCCTGGTTCCGATGATTTTTTCGACGCAACATTTGTTAAACATATATTTAATAAAATATTTTCATCTTAAATAAACCGCATTGTTCGGCCGATACAATGCTTCATACATCAAGCCACAAAGAACTCTAATCGACTATTATGCTGAAGACAATGAGACATTTAACATGTTGCACATTTCTCAAGTTCTCTCCTTCGAATATCTTTGAAGCAATGATTGTTGCGTTCCAAAATACACAGACCGGTATCATCATCGGCAAAAGGCGATAAAGAGCGACGCAAAAACGATTCGGGGAACGTGAATATATTGAAGCAGTGAGCTAAAGGTTTTGAGCGGAGAATCTCCAAGGTGAGGATGAAGAGCGAGATGAAAGCAAACTGGCGAAGTACGCGAGGAACGAGCCATGTGGCTTCTCCGCTGTGCCGCACAAACGCCCGAACCGATCGAACACGAATAAAGAATGCCGCCTGCCAAAAAGGAACACTTCAACGTTAGATCTAACACTTTTTGACGCAAAGTCCTCGCCATTTCAACCGACTCTATTTTGTTACAAATATTATCCTCTACTTTCCTTTCCTTTTCCTACGACTATCTTCTTTTTTCTCTCACATTTTTATTTTAAATAGATTGTCTATCAATACATATAAAATTCTGTATATCATTTATATTACTTTATAGATCACTGTATATGGTTGCTAATGATCTTGCTATATATGCGAAGTTGAATAAATGTTAAAAACTGTTATTCTAGCATTGATAAAAGACTATTAAACACTGTTTATCGATAATTATTTTTCATTGTATATAATATAAAAAAGTTGGACAAATATAATTGTAAATATATTTGTCCTTAAATAAAAATTAGAAAAATTGCCGATTGTATAATGTTTCATAGTGAAATACACCTCCATTGTCTACTCTGGACCGAATAAAAGAAAAGCTCTAAAAGACTGCCCAATTTAACGCGTAGCTCTAAGCCAAAATCTCCGCTCTTTCGTCGTCTTTTGTTTTGCATTGCCAAAGACAATCCACTTCGACTTTGAAAATGGAAAATTCAATGGTGCGCGAACAAACGGCTTCGCTGTAAGGGAAGCTCTCCGATTCCAATTTCTTTCGCGTTGGAATTTCTTTGGTCGAAGCCCGAAGGGTATATCAAATGACGTACGCACAAGAAAACATTAACTCTGTAAGCCACTTGTTTCAGTAGACATTTAAATATTATATCTCGATTGATCTCAAAAGATACATAACCGCTCGTCCCAGCAATTCAAATTCGAATCATTTAATTAATGCAACGGATTGATGTTCTTTTCTCAAAAAATATAATTTGCGCTAACCACCAAATTGTTCAAACTGTGATTCATTTAATGGTATACACAACCTGAAGAAATTAAATCGGGATTTAGTCAGACAATCTAAATTAAATAAGCCGGTGTGTGTTTCGTGCTCATGTCAAGTGTGCTCCCGTATCACCATAGCGACCGCTTAATTGGAAAAAGAACCCCTGTAATAAAGTTGTCAAGTGTCTCAGCGCCACAGAATCTGCGTGGAGAGATGAAACCGTGGATGTGGGTATCATTCGGAAAAGAGAGACTCTATATATATATGGGATCGAGTGATTGCGGATCCATTGTAGTTCGTATAAACACAATAAAAATATTTATACCTTTCAAAAACTTTGACTCATTGTTTGGTCCCCAAAATGCACCATCATTTCTTTCAATAATTAAACAAAGAAAAGCTTTACGGTTCAATTCTGCAAAAGTGAAATCATTTTGTTTTTCATAAATAATAATTTTGCTGTATAGTGAGTAAACAAAATTGATACGACTCCGAAGCAATTTATTTGTAATAAATTTGCCAAACGTGTGGAGGAACTCTTTAATGGCGGTGTTCGTAATAATTAATTGTGTTTTTGAAATGAATGATTACGGTAATTTAAGAGAGGTCTCGGGCGAGAGCGTAGCCCTCGAAATTAATTCACGTGTAATAATGCCAGGATATATTGAGTGACACAAATCGCACGCGACGAGCCATAACAGTGTCGCGGTTGCCGGAACGACGGGCCACGCTACATCAGTCGTGCAAGCAAACGTTAAGCAAACCATAAACGCCATTATCCAAACTGCAAATGTCTCGACGAAACTCGGAGAATGCCGAACGAATAACCGGACTTCGAATGACTTTTGGAATCTTGTTCCGAGAGGCAGCGGATTCGATTGGACGAAACTTTTGAAATGCATTTCCGCCAGTGACATTTTGCAAAACCATCGATTGTGCGAAACTTCACGAAAACCCCACGACCCGGAACGACGCTTACGTACAATCCGACATGAAAATCGTTACGTGTACTTTATTGTGCACTTTCATCCAGCCTTTTAAATGGGAAGATCAAAAAGCAATGTTTTTTTTTAAAGTGCAATGGATATAAAGTCGTATCTTGCTCTCTTGGCAGGTTTCTATCAATCATTTTGATCGACACGATTTCAGCAGAATGAATGATAATTTATGAAACTGCATGTATCAATGAAATAGAGACGTGAGTCAGTCGTTTCTTTTGCGAACATAATGACTTATCAAACTCCTCGCGCAAGGGATTGCACTTTTCAATTACCGATTCATTTCAATCGCCAGACCAAATGTGAATACACTATATACATACGAAGAGCTTATATTCAATAAGCATAAACGATTTTCAATTGAACCAGTTTATTTATCATCTTAGTAGAAATTATTTTAACAGACCTACATTGAACATCATCTTTCGGCATGAGTTATATTTTGAAGTTTGTATTTTAACTAAAATTACAGAAGATTTATGTCGAGCTCGTTTGCAGGAAAAATTATCGTCGCATAATAATAGACATAAGTGTTTAAGAAAATAACGGTGACCGAAAAAGGATCGTGCGTTGACGAGACCTCATCGGTCCTAGTGATTAATACCGTCGCGTTAAATCTGATTTTCATGATTGCTCGTCGTTGCAAAAATATAAAAAGAAAAAACTATGAGTGGCGGCAGTTTTTAAGCACCTTGCATATTGAATGTAAACGTAATATTTATGCACTTGTGTGCAGTGCATATACAAAAGGCCAAGACGCGCGCAGCACACGTGTAACGACGAGTCGCATAAACGTACCCCCGAGAACATAACTCATTGCGGTAAACGAGCGCCACTTCGCCGCGTCAAATTAACGTGGGGCTGAGTCTTTCAGGCGGCTGCACGCCACGACCCGATCGAGGGGATCGTGGAGAATTTTTTTTTTCTTCCTTTTCAGTCTTCTTCCTTCTGTAAGAAAATGTATCCGAGTTATAAAAGCAATAAATACTTATTTGCCAAGCCAGAGGCATCGATAATTATTGTGAAAAATTATGCATCGGATAATTCAAAATGATTGCGACAGCCGGTCGTTTGTATTTCCGTGCCATTTATTAACTTTAAGTGCGTCAATCACGTTAGAAGATTGCAAGTCGAATTACGATCATTTTCGGCGTTTATCGAGCGTAATATGCGAACATGAGAAATTTTTTTAAACAGTAAAAAAAGATATTTTACTCTCTAAATTTGAATAAGTCCAGAATCTTGCACCAATTGTAAAAAGTAAAAATTCCATTGTAATTTTGACTCAAAAAAAGTGAAAAATTTTACTTTTTGCAATTGGCGGAAGACTCTGGACTTATTGTACGTATATATTCACTTTTTTTGAGTGAGCTTCACTTATTCGAATTTACAGAGTACGGTAAAAATAATCTCTTAAATGTTCATGATAAACAAAAGATGACCAAATTTTTGAAATTCAAAACGAATATATATTTTCCATAATATATTTTTCTTATAATTGAAAATCCCGGGTGGCGTAAAAAAACAAGATCATTTTTTTTTTTAATAAACACCCGAGTTGGTAATTTATTCAAATCGTGACAGATTCTCAGGATTAGAGGCTAGTAATTTAAAAATAAAAAAAAATTATATATTCAGAGGAAATGAGATGATTTGAGGTACATCACGTACAGTTAGGATGCGTGCAGCAACGTTTGATACATAAAAGAGCCTGTTTTGCATGAAAATTATTTACACCAAAATGTCAGTGTTGTGTAAAAAAAGTACCCATTTAATGCTTGGCTTTCTCTTCGCTTACATGATTCGCCATCTTTGAGCATCGCAGCATCAGTCTGGTAGAGTCGTGTTACAAAAGACATCACGTTTTCCAAGCTTTGAATTGAAGCTTTCATCTGCCAGAAGCGTTTGAGTTTTAATGCGACGCATCATTCAACCCAGCATAATCGAGGCTCCACGCCGCGAATGTACATTTCGACAAATTTTCTTCTCTTCGGCGGGTTAATTATTAAACAAAGCTATTGACTGCGATAAAGTAGTTGAAAATGTGCGAATGAGCAGCATGTAAAAAACAAATGGCTCCATTAAATTAATTCTCTCTAACAACCTTGCTCAAAAATTACAACATAAAATTACTGATGGTTTTACATTTACCAATAATTTTAACAATATTTCATTTCTATACAAAATAACTTTTGATGTCTATGTTTTTAGCCAACTTTAATTTTTTTCCCCAAAATTTAATTCAAAGCATAAACAATAGCATATAAACATTTTATTAAAAACTATCTATTATGAGTTAACAATAATACAACGACATTAATCATCCATCATGTAACATCAAGTTTAATTTTTCTTTATAATCAAAAGTCTGGGCTGCTGTGGAAGTTTTGCAAACGCGCCTGTTTATCGATTTGAAACGATTTTAGAAGGTGGTCTACCCTCGACATTTCTGATTTCAAAATGCAGCTTGGATACATCGAGTAACGCTTCGGCGCTTCGAATTAAGGGGAAACATTGAATGAATGCCTTGGGGTTCATCCCAAAAGATCGGATCGACTCGGGCGCCTCTCGTTGCGCGCAAAGCAAAACGTAAATATAATCTTCGCAATGCGAAGAAATATCGAGTTTCCATTCGACGCGACAACAATCCGTTTATAGTTTCCGAAATTTCCCCTCCGAGTCTATTATACCCGCCCGTGCATTATTTGGCCAATCAGATTGACCCGCGATTACATCTCGCTCGATAGAACAAATCGTTTAAATAGGCTCAGGACACGAGCAAATACCGAATTTACAAAGCTGATACACACAAAAAGTTACGCTTTAATGGCAACGACATTAGCTAGCAAGAATAATCCCAAGTCTTTTATGCAACGAAAACGTTTATTTACTATCTTAACTGGCTGTTTCGGAGATTAAAAAAGTATGTTGATTTTATGTAACGATACTTTTGTCCGTTGTTACGTAAATTGTAAAATGTGTGTACCGTTTAGTAAATATACTTGCGGATTAATTATTCATGCGTGCATACGGTTAGACACACACAGTTCATGAATTTTCATATACGAAAAAGATTTTTTTTTAGTTCTCAGCCAAGACAAGGTAAAAGTGTGACAGCCCGACGAGTTTACTATGTGCTACGTTGTAAAAGCCAAACTTGACAGCGGTATAAGCAAACTTTACGAACAGTATCAAATTAAGCTTGCCGGTACACTCAATTTCAAATTATCCCTTGTACTGGTAACTGTTACTTAAGATTTCATGATTACAGCCCAAAGGAGGCTCGGTTACTTCTGCGATTCTCAAAAACGTGTTGGTTTTGATAAGAAACTATTAATATGTAATGGTTTTAGTGTGTTTGTAGAAAAAAGTTATGTTACGATTTCTAATCGATTGGATGAATGGGCGATTAATTATTAAAGAATTAATGGAGTATAAAAAAGGCACTTTATATGCAAATGAAAACTGGGATTTCGTAAAAGAAAAAATCCATTATACACGTCGTTGAAAAAACAACGCGATGATGGCGCGTTTTGTCCGCTCGGCATCATAAATTAGACAAACGTACTGAAATGTATTTTTCATTCGAAAGTTATCATTTTTGCTGGCTATCGACGAGAGAAATAAATGTCCAAAATTTTCTTTCATACTTGTACGTGCGATAATGAAACGTGATAAATAATTATACTACGGTTTCACCTAATCTTATGTTTTGACATATCAGTTCTTTGACTTTTAGACGTAAGAGAGTATAGATAAAATGTAGCATGAGTTCATCCCACTTATTAATTATCTACATCTGAGGGTCTCCACGTCAAAATATCAATTAAGAATTTTGCAGTTTAGCTGAATAACGGTACTTAATTGAAACTAGAGATTATCAGAATGATTTAATTAAAGTACTCAAGTGAAATCAAATTACACAAACTTCAATTTCATTTCGAATGAAATCATAAAAATAACTGTACTCGAAGCATTGAACTTAATTTGAATCAAAAAAACATCAATAAATTTTACACTTTATTCCGTGTATCACTTTATTTTCACAATTTATCCATTAAGTTAGTTATGCATCATTGTATTTATTGCTTGCACCGACGATAAAATTTGCGAATTTTGTTGTTTCAATGAAAAAAAGTATGGAATGCATTCATTAGAGTTTTGTATCGAGTTTAATTCAAATAAATTTGAATTCAGTTTAGAGCAAATAATATGAATTTATTGCTAATGTTAATGAGATTCGTATGATTTTGTTAGCATAATATGTTGACTTCTTTTACAACGAACGAAAGTACAAAATCGTACATATTAATACAGTACGCGAAACTTATCAGGATTCAAATGGGGGACGCATTTATTCGATTGGACTAATCGAAAGCAACGCAATGCGCAATTGAAATAATTATGAATTTATGTTCGGGCAAATGCTTCGCATCTACTCAACGAATTTCATGTTCAATAAATTATAAATGGTCGTAGTTAGAGGGATACAAATAAATGTTGCGCTTTATTAATGATTGTACCCCAATACTACATCAACCTCAAAATAATACAAGTTCTATATATAATTAGGAGTTCATTAAAAACTTATTACGACCCAAGTTAACACATTTTTAACCATTTTATAATACATGAAACATAAATTTTCAAATAAACAAAATAAGAATAAAAAGTTTCAAAAATGATGTAAGGAGATATTACTTATAACCCATCAAACAAGAAACTAATCACACTTATATAAAACACTAAACTTGTCGAATTATATTTTCCAATTTTATCAACAACTGCCGTCAAATTTTAAAATTTGCAGAATCTGTTGGAGGGTTGTTAGGAATAGTTTTATAAACTATAAATGTTATAATTAATTCATATATTTCAAAAGCTTCCTGGATAATTATCACGATTCAAACTAATTCACATACATAATCAACAAAATTGTAATATGGATATTGTAATTTCTATTATTATTAAAAGGCATTACTAGAATGACGTTTATTTGTGAAATTACATTAAATTATGTATTACTATTGTTTGATTTATGCAAAGGCAAATCTTCTAATTCAACACACAACTACTACACCAGAACTTCCAATGACAGATACAACAGTACATTCAAAAAAATTCTTTTCTTATTCCGACTCCAGTTGTTTATAATTGTTTGCTTTCATAAACAAATTATACTTGTATAGGATTAAGATAAGATTCAAATCGCTCCCGGTGTCAATGAATCTCGTATCTAATCATCCTACTTAAAAAATTTCACCCGACCAAAATCTTGTTTACGTATGGAGATTTTGAGAAGATAAACCGTCTTTTAAGACTGAATAAACTTTTCAAAATGGACACATTCGTCAAGAGTCCAACATCAGGTCGAACGTTCATAATCGTCAGTGGGACACTTTTTTGAGCTCAATCGAAACATCTTCACTATCTAAATTAAATACATTGACACGAACTGCTTAACAGTTTATCTCTGATACTGATTGATTTTCATCTTACAATCACCTCGGGCCGAAACCAAATTTCATAAGAACGAAAAAAGAGGAAAGAAAAAGAAGTGTTCCATATACGCTTACCTCTACATTCGTTGGCTTCGTTGGCAGTGGCTCTCCCCCAAGGTCTGTCAAAGAAGAACTGTTTGCACTTTTCACAATCGCGTCCATCGGTGTTGTGTTTGCAGTCGCAAGTAAGTTGCTTGTCCTTGCCCATGATGCACTGGGATGCGTGGCCGTTGCATTTGCATCTGCCTCCAACCGCGAAGTCCGACACCGCGTAGTGATGCGCCAGGCTGGTGCTAGTCGCGGCGGTGGTGGTCGACGAGGCCGAGGTAACAGTGACGTAGCCCATCTCTTGCAGCTCCTCGGGATCATTGGACATCTCCTGAGGCGCCAAGACCTGGTGCACCGATGGCAGACCGGTCGAGAGCGAGTTGCCCATCTGGGAGAAGGCCATCTTCTGGTTCTTGAGTTTCTCCTCGCGTTCGCGTTCGCGTTTGTTCAGCTCCTCGAGGGTCAAGTTGTCATCGGGATTGGAGATCATCGAATCCGGGAGCGTGGGCATGTGCAATCGGTTGAAGACGACTTTGATGTCGGTCGCTGTGACCCAGTCCTGGAGAACCGCCGAGTTATCGAAATCCGCGGCAGATGGCCGGTCCTCAAGAGTACTAAAGGCGATGCGACTGATACCGAAGTTGCCCCCGCCGGTGTACCGGTGACTGTCCGAACACCGGGCCTCTTGCTCGTTCGTCCTGGTGATGTTGACTCGGTTGGGCCTGCCGTAAACAATGCGGCACTGCGACGAGTAAAACTGAAAAGGCTGCCAGGTCTTGCCGTAGTCCATTGACTTGTAAATCGCGATGGAGTCCGGCTTCGCAGCCTTCGGGCAGAACTGCAGACTCACGTAGGTCAGCTCGTACTTTTTGCCCAGCGATAGAGTCAAAGTCACATTGTCCGGGGGCGCGGAGAAGCTCTGGGGAGAGATGACCGGCTCGCTGCGCCAGCAGGTCACGTTGTTCGGGTTGTTCAGATCCGTCAGATAGTTCGCCGGGAAGCGCTTCTTCGGGTTCTTGTCGTCGCAAACGTGACAGGAGCCGATGCTTGTGGTGCTGCCGAGTGTCTCGATCACGTCGCAGTATCTGGTCGCGTGGTTCGTGCCGCAAGTCGAGGAGGCCTCCACCGTGGCGCCGAAAGCCGCGTTCACGAAGTCCGGGATGCACTTGCGTGGCCGATCCTCGTAGTAGCACGGGTCGTTTGAGCTCAGCTGACTCGAGAAGAGGTTCGAGAAATTTTCACCGCACAAACCGATACGCGACACCGACAACAGACAAGCTATCTGCACGAGCAATCGCAATCGACTTAACATCGACATCTTGCAATTCTTTTTTCTTTTATTTTTTAATAAACACTTACTTTTTTCTCTCTCTCAAAGCACCGGTTCAAACTCGATGATTATTTATCGCACAATTAGAGTAGTGACATGTTTTAGGGGGATTGCAAAGAGCGTCCCCCCCTTGTTTTTGCTTTGACACACAAGTTACCGGAGAGTTCACATAATTGGACGCTCCGAGCACCCAAATTGCCCGCACATCAACCGTGGAACTGAAACTTACGGAACACCTTATGGTTTGTTGTTATGTTTGGAAAAATAATTTTTTTTCTTCGTTTCCACTCACGATTACACTGGACACAATTCTGCAAAAATGGATTTCTTTTTATTAAAAAAACAAAGTGTCTTGGCCAAATGTGCGGATGGGCGCGAGATACGAGCACGTTACAAGAGCTGATCTAACGGAGCAGTAAATATTACCCACGCATGTCACGCAGTGGCAGTCTGCCGCTAACTAAAGTTCGCTCTCGCCGTGTACCTACATCCGAGCGATTCAAGTCCCTCCCTGCGTGCCCGTTCTCCCTACTTACCCGCTACTCTCCCTGATCCCGTGTCCCCTACCGTTTGTTCCACCAATGATCTTTTCACATTGTCTACCCCTCCACCCTGTCAAAGTCATTCTCACTCTACGCAAACCATCCAGAAGGGATGCTACGTGTGTTCAGTCCATAAGCAGCCGGCCTGAAAGTAAAGGCTCGCCGGACAACCGGCAGACATAATAAGAAGAAAGACTTGAATGGAGAGAAAATCATGTGTTACTATAAAAATGCTCGGCCGTATTTTGTAGACCTGCCTGGGGGACAATAAAAGGTTGCTGACCAAAAAAAGTTCTCCAAGATTGATCGTGAAATGGGAAAGATCACATTTGTGATGAAATAAAACGAATATCAATAGGAACGAGTCGACTTCTTTTTTTTTCTTTTCCTTCGTGTATTTTCTTTTTTTACTTTTGCCCTTAGAATTGCACTGAAAACGACACATCGTATCTGAAAAATAGTCTCCGACAGATTATGACATCCACTGAATTGAGCAAATGAGGGGATCTATTTGTCCCAACAAAATGTCCAATTTATCTTGAATCCTAGAAAACAAGGTCTGAACGTCTGAAGGTGTCTGACATGTGTCGGGAAAGCAGGCACCCATTCGCCGTCAGCCGCTGCGACCACTTTAAATCAGCCCATACATTTTGTCTCTCCTCTCCCTCTCTTTCTCTCTTTCACTATCCGGGTAACCTAAAACAAGCCGTCAATCATCGCACAACATTTTGACTGAGATGTATTAATCACGTTGTATTTAATTAACTTGATTACAAGGCCCACCAATTTGGTGCCCGTGAAATCTAATCACAAAAACGCCCCGCCTAATGATTGTCAACGCCGAGTCACTTTTCAGCTCCTCCCATTACAGGCCAGAAAGAGGCCTAAACGCCGATTAATTTTGCAACCGTGACGGTAATTCTAAACGACGTGGGCTCACGGAAGCCTCGACTCAAAATTCCGTCGCGTGTTTCAGCCTTGGAAACCAAATCGCGCGTTAACGACGCTCAAATTTGACGAGGATTCAGTTAGGATGGGATGTCCCAAGGTGAAAGGGGAAAAAATCATCACGCGATTTACTATGCGAGAGAAAAGGCCCGTTTAACGTGACAGCTCGAAAATTTGTGACGCGCAAATAGTCGCAGCAAAACGGCAATTCTTTGAAATTGCGATCTGCAATCCGGACCTGGGTTCATTTTTTCCACCTTTTTTTTTTCATCGGTCCGGATTCGTGGTCCATCGTCTGGCTCTCATTCTACGAAACTACGCCTATAATCAGCACGGCATGAATAAGCCGCCGGACCAAAACGAACCCTACAAATGGAGCCTAAAACGAAAACGAAATTTGACGAGATCTCTCAGGGTGAGAATATCACAAGAGCGCATCAACATGGCGTGAAAAATACTATTAAATGAGATTGATCGACTGGAGAGAGGATGAAACAAAAATTGAACATTGAGCGCACTGAATGGGAAATTTTCAAGTTTGATTAATAGACAGATACATAACGATTTATGTGCGATTTGCATTTTTTTCATTGCCGACTTTAAAAGCAGGCAATTTGTTTTTTAACTCTAAATCGATGACGAATAACTGCGCGCTTATCTTGCGCTGTCGCTAGGTGTTTATTTTTTTATTCTCTCTCTTTTTTTTTCGCAGACTGAAAATTCATCCGGTGTACACACAGCTATATGCAATCTAGAATGCATGCTACAGTGCCCCAGCGATGACGCTTATGATACATAACGTTCTGTTTAACATGTATTAATCGAACGATGCCTCAACGTTGGTCGCGTACGGTGTTATTCGTCATTCACAATCTTATCGAGAAGCGCCGAAGGATATGTTAAATATTTTTTCACAAATTAAATCACCTTGCCGGTGGGTTATTTTTAGAAATTGCCGTGCTCTCTCTTTTCGATCCGCCAGCAAAACAAAAATTGCAATCTTAATATATTTATGAATGAAGTTGTCCTTTTTCGTGATCATATATTATGAAAAGTATATGCCATAATTAAGTAACAGTATGAAATATAGAGAACGGGTTGTGACTAAATAAGGAAGACTCATTGTGCCTTATAAATTTTCCGTGAAATACTAAGAATACTTTGAATTTTCGTGTACGCTCTGTCAAAAGTCTAGGAATACGATGCAAGTTGTGTAATTTTTTACGGCATTTTCTGTAAGCTTGATATCATTTCTGAATTGCATACAAGAATCTTGTAATAATAATTTAAAGTTGGGCTAAGTTAATTTTGCCAAAAGGAATCGTTAAAATTGTTCGTAAAAACAGCTAAATAAATTCCAGCGAATTCACAAATTAAATACAAGTTTTTCTTCACGCAGCAGCATAATTTTGCGCTCATGTGACCCGAAGTCATTTGCAACTATAGTTAGACAACGTGTATAGCAGAATTTAAATGCAACCTTATACCTTATGATAATCTTTAATTTAATTATCAAAAACTTTGCGACGTGCAACACGCTGTTTTCATATGACTATTAATATTCGTTTAACCCAAATTTTTCTTCTGACAAAGTTTATCGTATTATTTGTGCATCAAAACAACAAAACCTATTTTTATATACAAAAAATAATATGAAACAACACTGAAGATCATTTGAAAAATTTGATCGAAATCGAGTCATCCATTATTGTTATAATAAGAAAGAATTGGGGGAACATCGGGACATTTTAGTAGGGTACAGTGCATTCAGCGTGACACATGTTTCAAAATCACCCATCTCAAACTAATGATATCATTGTGTAAAGTTTAATAGCCAATATTCGGGCATTTCATCCGGCAATGGTTTGTTGCTGCTGACGAAAGCTTGTTTTGATAGCACAGCAGTTGACTTAGGGGACAACGCAATCTCAGTCACCAGTCAACCTAGATTGACTCAGCGCAACTGCATACGTTGGAAATGATAAGTTGCCAGATATCTGGCAATGCCTAATTATTATTATACTCTGTAGCACTGAACTATCAGGGTGAACAATTCGAAATTCATGGATACCCATTTAAATGTCCGAATTTAAATGGCCGAAAATCACTCAAATCAAATACACAAATTAAAATGTACAATTAATTTTCATTATTTTAAATTGAACTAATTTGAAATAAGAATGGAAGATTGAAATAATAAATATAGTAAAGTCTACAATGGTGATAGAAATAACACGCAGGTTGATAAAAATATAAATTGATCCCACACTCGTGGATTATAATCGAGCGTTCATCTTGATTGGATGTGAAACTAATTAACAAAAATGGATGACAGGGATCGTTACGACACCTCGACATCCGTGACAACTTAATTCCGTTCACGTCATTAAACGTGTTTGTCGATGTCTTGGAATGAAAAAAAAAAACCCCAGGTCATCTATTATTTCACCAATGAAACGTTTGATCACAGGTATATGAAATGGCTTTTTTACAACGTGTCCCTTGATTGCTATTGCGATCGTTTGGTATAAACCAAATTCACTGCTGAGTCCAGGGGTTGACGAACATTCTTTAAGTTGAAAATGTGCAAATTTGAACGGTAAAAAGGTGAAACGAGCAGCGAGATGAAAATGAGAAAAAAAGGAAGAATCGTCACAACTGCCTATTTCAGCTTGGCAAATAACCCTAGATATATAAGCGGTTCAAAATGTGAAAACGCGAAACGGCTGCGATCTCGCAAAAAGCGTAATTATTACGGTATTTGTCGCAGGTGGTCGCAATGCTTTTCACGCGCCTCTCTCCCTCTGTTTCGTGCTTATTCTCCTTTTATCTTCCTACGTTACACCCTTACTTTAAATATAAGCGACTGCCAGCCTCGCTGAACTGCGAAAACGAACCAAATCCTCTTTCTTTTTGGTTTGTCCCCTTTTTACATTTTAGTTGCACTTTAACCTCGAACTGCCGTCATTAGAATAAACTCACCCTCTCAAATGAGAAACTTAAAAAAAAACTCAGTTCCCATTTAAAAATAATGTACGTTGCTTGATAAAATACGAAAACGGGCTTTTTTATTCCACCATAAATCAGTCCTCGAATCAGTTTAAATTATGCCTAGAAAATTAAATTCTTGTAAAATTAAAATTGTATGATTTTTCCAAGGGGCGGCAATTTTTTCATAATTTAAATATTGAATGGGAATACAAGAGGAAACGTGGTTTGATTTTTTGATTCAAGGAACGATCTGTAAATTCATCCAAAGATAGAGATGTAACGTATCTAGGTGAATCTATTAATCGAATTAATTTAATCTGCATGATTTAGAATTCTGCACGATCCAACGTGATAGCGTTGCTGACTTTGAGATTACCGCCTTTTGGAGATTAAAATTTTAAAACTTCATGTTCAGTGGCCAGTTTGAATGTCCTGTCATGTCATCCCGGTTTCCTGTCTTCTTTATTCGATTACAGATGCTTGTTTGCTGTTTGTTACTTGAGTGGAACATTGAACACTGAGACAAATTTAAAAATACTTTTCCTCTAATTATCACTGTTTGAAAATAATAACAAGCTTGGACTCTTTTAAAATAGAAAAATTAAACAACCAAAGATGTACAAAAAATTAATTAATGTTATACAGTTGATGAAATTGTAATTGAAAATGAAAACACCTTGAAACAAAACAAATTAGAAATAAAAAAAAACTTTGTGAAACTCATGGATTCATTAAACAACATCAAAACTTTTTATAACTCTTCCGTTTTATTCATAGAAGTATCACGTATTGGTTCTGACTGACGTTTAATGAAAGAAAAAAATGATAGAGTTTTACACTTTCTGCCGAATTTTCTCATTCGCATTCTCGAACTGTTGAAAATTCATTTGATTCACTCGTCAATGTCTCACAACGTTTGGCAACTAGAAACTAAAACGCAATACGGAATCTTGCGAAACAAAAATCGCAATATTCTATGAGAATATCTATCATTTTTTTCCATCACTTTTTTCCATCCGATCAATATGACATTTGTATTAACTATGTTATATTCATCGTAATATAATTCATATATTCAATAATCTAGTTATCTAAATATATATTTATATAATATATTTGTATATGTATATAATTTTTATACCTTAAATTTAGTGTTTTTCCTTTGTAGAAATAATTCTGCTCCGTTTTATTTTTTTTTCTTTTTTTTTTTTTTGTCCTTATTGTATTTATATACGTTCATCGTAGCACTGTCGACCGGTTTGCTATCCATTTGTTTAAACTAGCTTGCGACATTTAAAGTATTCAAGCAGACAGTGGACCAAAATTGTTCTGTACACTATATGCGATCGTGTCGTCCATTCCGTCGTAAATTGCTTGTAAGTGCACATTTTATCGCTCATCATCACAGGACAAACAATTTAATTGAAAAATCAATATTGAAAACCCAATAATTAATAATCGAGATTAAAAACATAAAGAAAAGAGTAATTTTTAAAGTGCTTCACAGAAAAATTTAGAAAATCTTTTAGTAAATTGTTTCATTTACTAAGAAAGTAATTTAACCAGGAGCGTCAACTAACAAGAAAAATTGACGTATTCATCCCTTTTATGAAAAATTGTTGTAGAACACTTGGTGAAAATCCGAGTGATTTATAATATATACACATATCATGAATTAGGTCCCACGGTTTGACTTTTAACGATTAGACATTGTTGAACTATAGCATATCGTTCAAAGCTGTCAAACATTTATGAAATTTTTCTAGCCAGATTTCAGAATTTTTATCAGTCATAGTCGATTGACTTTTTTTCGTAGTACAATTTTTTTTCGTTAAATTTTTAACGTTACTCGAACTTGAAAGTATCAAATGCGAACTCATGTGAGTTAAAATTATACATTTTTTGTGAAAAAGGGCAGTGTCCAATAAGTCGGTCTTATATACGCGCCGCAAGATTCACACTTGTCAAGATATGTATCTCGTATATGTGAAAAGTAAAATTCTTCCACGTGATAGATCATTTTTGTTCGTTTTACCGAAAAACTAATATCGAATTACATACATCATCTTTTTATATATATATATTTTATTACATTCACGAATATTCTATTTCAGTCCGACCTACTCAACCGAAAAAACGTCTCACTGCCACGTACGATAATTCAGCACTCAACTACACGTTTATACCGATGAAAAAATATAACACTACGTTGCAACACTATACACAAATTACCGTAATCTATTGCCTTATGTAAAATAGACACTTTACAATTGAATTCTTTGCAGAAATGGTGTAGCGAATCATGCGACTTGTCGAGTTAGGACTAAAACTGATAAAAATGCCAAAAAGGGGCTGAAAATGTTCGGTAACGAATGGATCATAAGCCGGGAAGAATGAACATTGAGTGCAGTCGAAAGTTGCCTATCACATTTTCATCGCTGATGAAGTATAGAGCAGCAAAAATATTGACATCGATTTTCGTGCGTTGTAACGCGCGCTAATCGCTGAAGAGGCTTTCCGAATAGCCGTCACATTTCAAAACGCTGAGAACTCTACAAAAATTTATCAAGCAGATGACACGTGGGTATTTGTTATTTTGTATGCTTGTTTGTTTCGCAGATTTTCGCGCAGATACATTCTCCTGTACTATCAAATAATTGTGTTCATCTGTCGTACAATGATCAATTGCAGCAACTCTTTAGCAGGCACCAAAAATGCCTGGAAGCAAACCGTCGTGCACCGTACAAAGATTTGAAAAATTCTTATTCGGTCTCACACCTCTGTAAATTTTGATTTGAATCAAAGCTCATCGCCTTCGAAACATCAACCATCATCGGAGAAAATCAAAGTTTTATACTGAAAGTGGATAGTGAATTTCACATCGTTTCCCGGAATGTAATTTGTATCGAACAGCTCTAGTATTTACAGTGTCAAATTGGAGATGTCAAATTTGTTAAAACTCGATGAGATGTCGTGTTTACACCGGCATGAGCTCTTCACATAATCGGAAATTCAACGCTTTGCTTAATCGTACGACGCGGATATAATAAGATGAAATTCATCGACTATAAAATGAACAGAGGATATGCATTTTATGTATAATGTTCATTTTCACTTGATTATTACGAATCTTCCTGAACCAGTGGCATTGAAACGTTGAAAATCACGATTACTTTGTGTGCTCTTAGACGTTTCCTAAAAGTTGATTTGCCTCAGTGCAGAATAAAATGTAAAGAATAACAAAAGGACTAAACAACAAAGGAATCAAAAATAATAAATGCGATATGAGGTTAAAATTTCAAACGTGTATTTCTGCTATTGTAATTTGTGATTTGACTGATCACTTTTCATTTCTTCTTGCTATATTCTTTCGTTCGCTCTTGCTCGCGCGCAGTTTTTTCTTTGTACATACCAGCAATTATCAATGCACTATCAATGATAACTTAATATTTAAATCCAATATATTAGATATTAAATAATTATAATAAATGATAAAAATTATAATGTATAATAAATCCGTACAATGATAAGAGTAATATAATACTTAAATTAATCAGCAATATATTAATTTTAAATAATTATAATTTCTAACAAAACATCCACACCTTGCAACATCGCTGTAGAAAATTTATCTTCCAACTTTTATCATCACACGTTCGGAATAATGCTTTTTGTTTCTTTATTGCCATTTAGGTCTAAGATATATAACATCAACAATATTTTAAACAAAATACGCTTCCACGATCATATATAAATATATATAGATTCATATTCATATAAATATAAAGCAATGTCTCAAAATTTCCTATACCGTGCAATGATTAATGAATTGATTAACGTATAAATTTTTTTTCTTCGTTTACAAAAGTCATACAATTTGTCGAATCGATTGATCTGAAGACGAGTATCATGTGAAATTTATTACCAGTATTCACTTAAGAAAAAAAGTACAAATCAATGAAGGTATAAAAGTTTTTCAAAATGAAGTTAACCGCTTGAGTGTAACGGACGTTTTTTCATACGAGAAAAATGCGTTCGAATAAACAAATAATAGACTCGCACAGTTGCACTGCTTAGGATTTTTGATTGTTACTTGAAACGGTTCGAAGGTATTCTTTCGCCATGAAAAATGTGCATCCATTTAAAACGCTACCTCGCAAAAAATATCTTCTCCATAAAACGGATTAATTTATTAATACACAACGCTCCATCGCATTTAATTTTATCATTGTTGTTTCAACCAACTTTCGGCGCGTGACAAATCGACATTTCCACATAGAAGATAAAATTAGAATTTCATTATTATACACGGAGAGAAAAATGCTTCAACATCTAACAATCGCATCTAACAATTAAAGTCACAATAATCGCACACTACCGCAATCGAAACCACACTAACTTTAACAGAAAATATTTGTTCAACATCAAGTTGACTTTATTCATTCTTTTTCTTCTGCTTCTGCTTTTTTTCATTTTTCTCAATTTCCATATTTTGGTTATTCATTTCAGTGTTATTTTCAAATACGGTATGATTATGTTAAAACGTATAAGTAGTTTGGAAAAACGAAACTAAACTACCAATAATTGTAAAAAAGTTGCTTTGTGGATGTCTTAATATATATTTTTGTAATTTCACTTTTATGTTGTTTTTGTCTTTTTCTTTTTTTTCTTTTATTAATTTTATTAACTTATTCGGATGTTTGACTAATTCTGATTTTTTGGATGGATCGGGCACCAAAGTGAATTCCACGCGACGCTCGAGGGGAGACCAGCGCTCGGTTTCAATGTCGTGTGTGTAATGGCACACGATCATTGAACCCGTTTCGAGTTGCTCTACAGAATATCAAGTCATCCAGGATTTTTGACGAGTTTCTTACCGCGGTAATCGTACACACGGCGACAGAAAAGAACCATGTCCGAAGGTACAGGAATCGGAGGTTGCCGGCTTTCCCTGGGATAAGTCTGATGACCCGGAGGTACTATTAAGCCGGGACTTTCTAAGCCTTCCTCGATTCTTCGCAAATTTTTTCTGTATCTAAAAACAAAATTTCAATCTCATTAATAAAAATCTTGAACGCAAACTTGTATATTCATGGTGTTTGCCGTCTTTGAATCTTCTACTTACCGACAGTATTCATTAAAAGTTAGTATGTAACATTTGTCTTCGATACAAGCGACACTGTTGGCATCACGATGCCGAGAAGCAAAAACTTCATCGTCTGTATCAAACTCGGTTCTACCTTGTTCGGTATGTTCAGGTCTGTAGTACCATAGCAGTGAAAACATCATTTCACCTGAAAACATTTATACGTGATCAATATCGTGTTCAATATATCAGTATTTTTTTTATTCTTATCATTATACCATACATACCATCTTCAGGATTCTCCCAAAGTGCTGCTATTTTGGCTACATAAGGAAGATCAGCTTTTCTTGGTCCACTTTTCAATAAAACGCAATCGCGAGGTCGGAGTACATCTCCACTCGTATGCCTCATACTGGCATAGCACCTTCTGATAGCGCTTTCCTCGTTCTAAATAAAGTAAAGTCATTGTTAAGTTGAATCTTCTTATTTAATAAAGACGTGGTAATAATAATAAAAAAAAAAAACTTGTCACAATTAATAACAGTTCAGGGATACTCACTGTCAAATAAACTTTGGCCTCATAAGGTTCACCTTCCCAGTTCCAACCATTGCTCCACTTCGGTTTCGCAAATAGTTTCTTTGCCACAGTTAAATTTTCATTAAACACAGTACATTCTTCGGTTTTTCCCAAAACTTTCTTCGTAGCTTTTTTTGCTACCTTTTTCTTCTTCAACAACATCTTGCTCGAGTCTTCGGTAACTTCATTAGCTTTCGGCTTGACTTGATTTTTAACTTGCACCTCTTTCTTCTCCTTTGTGTCCTGTACTTTAACGTTTTTCGCATCTTTGACCTCTTGGGTCTTAAATTTAACATTATTTTTTGTCTTCGACAAAGGTAATTTGGTCTTCTGCTTAGCAACTACTTTACCCTTCGATAAATTAATCGTCTTTCCTTCGGTTTTCGAAACACCCTCTTTGTCCGTCGTGGCCTTGGACAAACTGACCTTTTCTCCAGCAGTTTTTTCTACTTTGGCTACTTGAATCTTCTCGGAAACTGGCTTTTGAACCTGGCTCTCGTCCAACGACACCTTCTTTTCCGTTGCATTCTTAATATTATTGATCTTCTCAGCAACAACATTCTTCAATTTATTTGCTATTTTCTTCACGATCACATTCTCTTTGTCACTCTTCGGCTTCTTTTTCAGCGGCTGTTTCTTCTTCGTTTCCTTTTCTTTCTTCTGTGTCATCTGAAGACTCTTCATGACCACAGCATTGATTGTTTCCATGATGGAACTGTCTGTGGCATTGACTTTCGCAACATTATTCTGTACCTTTACAACTTTCGGCTTCTTGACCGGGGCTGCAGAAACGAGCTCAACGCTCTTTTTCTTCTGCGCCTTTTTCTTCGTGACCTCCTCCTTCACGCTCTTCTCCTCGGCAGGCTCTTCTCTCTCTTCGTTTTCTTCTTTGATCTCTACTTCCGCTGCTGTGTCTACAGTCTTTTTGCTAATTTTTCTCTTCTTTGTCAAGTCAGGCTGACCATCCACGGCCAATTTCCTCTTAACAGCACTTAACTGCTGACTTTTAACTACGACCAGCTGTTCCTTTCGATCCTCCTCGACTGTTTCCGTTACCGTTGGCTCATAATCTGGCTTCTTCCAGTCGTTATCAATGATCACCACGTCACTCAGCTCCTCCTTTACCTCCGCGTCATTTTCAAGCTTGTCGTCAATGACGATCCCCGAGTCTTTGTCCATCTCAATGAGGCATGCTTTCGCGCATTGCTCACACTTCAGGCTCTCGCACTTGTACTCGGACTCACACTTGACATTACAGTTGGCAACGCAAGCTATGTTCTCCGTGATATCCATGCTGCAGGACTCACACTTGACATTGTTATTCTCCATTTTCAGGCTCGGACAATTCGGTGCAGAAAGTTTCTCAGTCGGCGACAGAGATTCAAGTTTAACGTCACAGGTCGACGTGCATGCGTGCTTCTGACAGCCACACTTTCGTAGTTTACCATCCACGCAATTGTTGTCATCCTGCAACAAACGCAACGTTCATTTTCAATTATTTGTAATCCAAGAATTGTTTTATATTATATTTTTAATCAAACGTTTCAGAGTTTTAGAGACATACCTTCGACAAACAATTTGAGTTTTGGTGATGATTGTGCGCGGCGACATGATTGTTTGCCGGTGTAAGCGTAGACTGGTTTTGACTTTTATGACTTCGATGATTGTTGTGCTGGACGCGATCCGTGTCCCAGGCGTTGGCCCCGTGAGGAGGCGCTAGACCGGCCCGCCCCCTCGCGGGGGATGGTGGCCCGACCAAAGCGCTGGGTGGCAATGACAGACCGGGCCCCGATACTACTGGCGCTCCCTTACCATTACCAATAAGGGGCCCAGTATCCACGTTTTTTGGACATGACTGCATCGGGCACGGACAACTTTGAAATGCTGCATCTGGAGGTAAATGAAAAACAAATTCAACCATCAGCAAAACAACTTTTCCTTTCCATCAAACTTTCAAACTTTTAACAGTCGGAAATTAAGTAACCCTCAGATATAAAACACAAAAGATCAGTGTAAAAGTTATAAGTTCATTAAAATTATTGATCAAAGACTGCAAAGTGTGTGGAACAAAAGAAATCAAAATACATACGATCTACAAAAGCTCGACCCTGCGAATGTAGATAGGCTGGATTTGGTTGCGGGGGCGGAGGTGGAGGCGGCGGTGGCGGATACCCGCTATAATACGGTGGCAGAGAATAGTCACCAGGGGCTGACGGGAGCGGCGGCTGGTATTCAACCACTCCCGGTGCCCCAGAAGCGCCCGTCGGCCCACCAGTTCCGCCACTTTCTTGATAACCATAATATTGCCTGAAAAGCACCAAATTGTTAGATTAAACTCAGCTATATACTCTTACAATGAATTTCAATTAGTAATTTTCAATCGCATTACGAGCTGAACTTTAAATGTCAAGTTTGCAATGATCAATTTTGACGTAATACTTTTTTTCCTCTCAACCAAAAAAAAAAAAGGTACACCAATAAATATGGTTACGCGTCAAAACAAAGATTTAGACTGTCGTAATGTGTAATCTCGAGTTTTGAAAACAATGTTTGTACCAATGTTGCACCTAAGAGATAATTATGAGTCGTTTATCGTAGTTAACACCTCGTATCATGTAATTAAAAAAGAATTAAAAAATGTGCTACGCTGTCGCAATAAATAGTGCAATGATTTTTAACTGTAATTTTTTTCCCCGATTTTTTTCACCCCGAATATGAGACAGGACAATTTTCTTGAATTAGCTTCCTCTTCAAATTGGCGTGGAAGCTTGTTATTTTGGACGCGCAAACTCCGGTACCTACGTTCGACCTTTTAATCTATTACTTTGCCGCCTACACGCCGAGAGTGAGAAAATAGCAGGTCAAAGTTTAAATAAAATAATGCACCTGATGCGCGGTTATCTCCGTGACCATTAAAAGAGATTACACCTATTGTTTCGGTTCTAAGTGTGATGGCAAAAAAATCTATTGTTTCGTGACCTAATCGGTCCGATCGGTGACATTGTATGTGACAAATTTTCGGCTTGAATCACGCACCCAAAATATGCTTACGCAAACTTTTTGCCCCGCACCGATGCAATCTGTACCTGCAACGGGACTTTTTCACACTACAAACTGTGCTTAATGGCGTAATTTTTGAACATTGTTGTTTCAGCTTCAATTTGTGGCACGAGAGTTGGTTAAGTTAATTTAAGCAAAAAGCGCAACGCGGCAATTGATTTTATAAAACAGTTTCATGTATTTCACTTTTGCAGCTTGATTGAATTGTATACCTGCTATTATCAAATCAAATTACACATTGCATTTTCTCGTAAAGAGCAAATAAAGGACATTTTTATGTTACAACTTTATTCTTTCACTTTTACAAAGTAACGTTGGAATTTGTTAATGAATTTTGATAATATAAAAGCTTAAATAAAACACTAGCAACTGAGTGTTTTTAATCAGAAAAAACGCGCGTTACATTAAAATTCCATAAATTTAAACCGATAAAAAAATGTTTGAAAGCAAATTTCTCTCGCGACCTCAAAGAGTCAAATTCACATCAAAGCTTCATTACAAGTCCAAACATTGAGCAGTTAATGTTTCAGCAATAATCCTTTCTAGAACGTTCGCGCTCGCTAAATGATTTCGAAAAAGGTGCTTTTAACAAGAAAATGTAATTACTTTCGTAGACTTCACGCGTCTTTTCATTTTTCAGCTTCTTAGCGCAAACAAAAATGTAAAGAAACCCGCCAGCTCGGAACAAAAAGAATGCTTTAATTCACTATTGTTACAGCAAGTATCTGCGCTGAAATCACTCTGCATTATCTTTATAAATAAAACAAATTTAGTCGAGAAGTTTGTAAAGATTAATCTACCCGTGGTGACTTGCAAAACCATAAAACACTTGAGCGTTATTGTCCGGGCATTATTTCCGCGGAAACCGCTAAATAATCTCCTATATTTTTCTTCCTCTGACAGTATAGTTCAGCTGACAAACATAGCACATGTTTTCACATCAAACCCACAAACTAAAAAAAAAGTCGAACAACCTCATATTTCCTTTTATTTCCTCATGAATAAGTGATAATCGTGATGAAAAAAACGAGTTACTCCTAGGTCTACCAGCTGAGGAATTAAAAATTAACAGCGTGTTCTTATCAGGTTAATCAAACCCGGTGTATTTTCAAAAGAGGCCTCGTTTGTTGAAATTACGCTAGCGCGCAAAACCAGCATCAATCTCATTACATTTTAACTCACCTTCTGTACGGCGTGTATTTGTAATAAGGCGGTGCATGAGGATGTGCATGCGTATACGTTGGCGGGTAACAAAGTTCTGGGTACTGCGGTGGAGTACCATAATACTGAGGACAATATGCCCTATAAAAGGCTGCGCCGCCTGCGAATTTACAACAATGACGTAATATTAGATGCAATTACCAACTTAACTCGAGACGTGTGAGATGCAAAAATGATTCTTACATAGTGTTTACCGTTAAGTTAAACAAGAATTACTGGAAATGCCGATTTTCAAAATCACGTGCAACTATTCTTCATACAAGTTTTTCATTTTAATTGACTAGCAAATGTTAAATTAAAATTTTTAATTCAAATACATTTTTATTCAAGTATCACTTACTGTCTCACTCAACGTCTCTAGTTTGATTTATACATTTATAATTGATTTTAATATCAATGAATTAAAATAGATTGAAAACCAAGAGATACAAATGAAAATGTCCACGCGGAGGTAAGCTCAACGTTATAAATTTTGCGGATCAGCACGAAGAAAGAAAAGGTAGAACAGTAGAAAATGCGAGTAATGATAATGTGATTAAACGGTGGAAACTAAAAGATAAGAGCTTTATTACCTGCACTACTATTTCCACCAGAGGTGCTTAAAGGTGTGACAAGATCGTCAGATCCTTCAGAATTTTGTGGTGGGGTGGGCGTTGTGTCTGGTGGAGGGCCTTTAATCGGAGGTAAAGTGGATGGATGTTGTATCAGCGGACCGGCCGGTTGATAATATCCTGAAACAACAGACGCACTTAAAGCAGACGTTACTGGCAAAACATACTTAATTTAGCACAAACTACTGTCTTTCCATCCAGTTAAATTAAATACCATGCAGGTGCATTGCACTGTAAACAAGAATTTAATTTCTAACGAATTTTATTTTCCCATTAATTGTCCATTGGAAATATGGGACAAGATAATAAAATTAAACAAAAAAAATGAAGACACTAAACGCGCCATTGAAATCTGTTTTGGATGGTTACACCGGTGTCGTAATGAAGTTCCTCGAGGTCAAAACGAATGAAGCATAGCGGCTTTCTCAACAACACACTTCATTCAGCAAAATGTAACACGCCAGATGAAAAATAAAAATTTCAAAGACCAAGGAGAGAACGATTTTTCAACAACTACTCTGAGCGATAATATAATCAGATATTTACACTCAAATAAAATGTATACTGGGCAATCAATGTTTCACCCTCCCGATTTTGTTTTTCATTTTTCAAAACCTTTTTGATTGTACAACTTGAGTTATTGGTGAGCCATTGTTTCTCGTTTCTGGTATCAATGGGAACGTCATTTTTATTTATACATTTGTTGTTACAGTGTCTATTGAATCTATAATATCCGGCGATTTTACACACGCCGGTGTGATTAACTATGAGACCCGCTGTTAAGCAAGTTTTACAGCCGCTCTAAATGATATCCATTTAGCGTGACTGAGATCATTTGAACTCAACAGGATTAAAACCGTGGTACTTTGATCTATTTTAACTTCCAGGCGTCATATGAAACATACACTGTGTGTGTTACCGCGCGACGCACCTAATAGACTACACATATATTTAACTATGCAATCATGTGACACCGTGTTTACGTTACATGAATTATTACCGCTCCTCGAGTCTGTAATTTTTTTTGCCATATCAAGCGCCACAAATCATTGTGCTCATTTTCTTTGCACCTCTCTATCGCAAACTCCAAAATGCATAATTCATGACAAATTTAATTTTTATCCAGTTTTTATCAATGTCTCGACCCCGGAGAAACGTTCTTTTATTTTTTTTTCTCTCGACACACTGCAATCTCGTCTCCTTTCTTTTTCCCCCGCCTCGTTGTTTTTTCGTCACTTTAGCTGTTTCTTTTAATCCCCTCATCATTTTTTGTTCAGTCTTCAGTATAAATGTACTGTTAAAGGAGCTCTCTCGGAGCCCTTTTTGTCTCGTCAATGCTGACTTCTTTTTTGACTCCCGGCGTGTACCCCACCCGTAACTGCTCTCCTTTTTACCTTTACTGTATCCATCGCCACTTCCTGTAGCGCTCTCTCTTTTGGTTTGGAAACGCACTTCGCTCTGATGGACTCTTTCTACGTCTCTGCAGCCAATTTGTTCGCAAATAATTACGCGTCGACACGTCGCAATTAGTCAGACGTTTGGTTCTAATCAATCTGCTGGTTATTTTTAGATTTCACGTTACATTTATACAAAATGAAATAAAAAAATGCTTGAAATATAAAAATAAAAAAGAAAAACGAACAAAACAAATAAAAATAGTACAGGAAAAGTTCTAAAAAGTGGAATTTTCTACTATCAGGATTTTTCAGTCTGTAAAAACAATAGAAAATAAAGCAACTCAATTCGGAAACAATTAACGGGCGAAGCTTGATCGTTCGAATTTCACTACATTTCGTGCTAAGAGCCATCGATCATTCCGCGGGAGCCTGTCTTACCAGCTTTTGCCAACATTTATTATGACGCAAATGCACGCGTTCCTCGCTCGACGACTAATTAGCCAGTGCATTAAACTACGATCCCGCAATAACGATTAATATAATTGTCAGACTTTTTCGTATTACATAATTTATGAACAAATTGATTTCTCATCCTAATTTGTGAAATTGTTTTTTCAAACGACTTGTTTTTCAACGAGTGCATCGCTACACTTTTGAGCTAGAAGTTACTTCGACACGGCCGAATCGCCGTTATTTACTAAGCCAAGCTCTGTTCTGTTTCAGCGCACTCTGTCAATGGCAAAACGTATTATTTTTACTGGCAACAAGTTGATTTTAGTTCAACACGTTCGGCGCACCTATTTTATTTTTATTTTTGTATTAATGTCCAACAGATTTTTCAGACTCATATTATGAAGCAGCAAATTGCGTACAAAGAAGATAAGCGTGGCGCAAATTTAGAGCATGGTTTTTTTCCCCGTTTTATCGGATCGCTTGATTGAAAGTGATACGATATATAATTCGGGGAGCTTTGCGTTCGAATAAAATTGCACGCAATAAACAACTCGTGGCATATGAACTGCGACTTCATTGTGCTGAGCGATTTGCAGTCTGTATACAAAATAAATCAAACATTTTACACGAGAGAACGAGAGAGAGAGAGAAAATTTTCGAGGCAACTTCGGTCGCGGAATATTTGGCCGGCAATGGTGAATCCTTCCATTCACTTTTTGATCATCGCTTTTTCAACTCTCGGCCCCTCGTTCGACTTCCAATTCTCTTTCTCTCTCTCTCGTTACTCTATTAGTTCGATTAACTAACTGCTTTTTAAACCGGTCATACCAGAGCGCTCGTGTCATGAAAGCAATTTAGCTTTGAATGTTTGCTTTGCGATCAAATTGAATCAGTCAAAAGTTTTCTCTCCTGTGTGAAAAGTGAACAAAACAAATGAAACCGTATACGAAGTATGGTCAAATTCGCAAACCCTTAATCTTCCATTCATTACACGATTATAATTATATACATTATGAAATAATGCCTCTGAGAAGCTAATTAATGCTTCACCTCGCTGCTTGCTGTGAAATCTTCACTTTTTCGGCTACTAAATGAGCTCGAGTATGAAGGACGGAATATAATAAAATAAATTGGCATCCTTGCAAGTTTCGAAATAAAATACATCGTGTGACGGTTATTTATGTATTTTTTTCGTTTACAGTTTTTTAAATGGAATTCGAGTTTTAATTCACACTTAAAGAAATATGCAAACAATTGTGTTTCTTTCGTAACAGCTCGAATGGGGGTTACCATTTAAACCTCTCGATTTAAACGATTCCTGAATACATGTACATTCCTCTAATCGAAATTCGCAACAGCTCTTTTCAACTTCTCTCTCCCGCGCCCATAAATATTTACAGATCCTTTTAGAGCAATCAAACTTGTTGTATCAGCCTGTTAAATCATTCCCATCAACATTAATTTGCCCTGACATTCAGAGAAGTTTCGTGAAATAGGTTACACGGATATTCTATTGTTAAATTTTATTCAAATTCAAGAGGCCACAGTTTCATTCGGATAGAATACAAATGCATTGCGTCTGAAAGGACGAATTTTTCGTTGCGCTTTACTGGCCTTTGGCTGATGTTTCTCCTTCAAGCAGGATTTCAAATCAAAACAGCTGCGCGAAGAGTTAAAACACTTGACCGGCTCGCTCATAAACAATGAAGTTACAATCGAAGGTTGCCGATTGTGCCGCAAAAACAAACACAGTTCCGTCACGGAGGAATGCCAAGTAAAGATACCTTAAATGGCACTGGGAAAGATTTAAGCATTCATATGCTGTACACGATGACGCTTTTTATGCACGATGAAAATGCATCATTGACAGAAGTCAAATCAACACAAAAATTAATCAAAATTCGTGCGCAAAGCTGACAAATTTGTCTGCGAAGAAAACATTTCGCATATGTTATACATCAGACCTCCAAGGAATATTTAGAATTTTTGATTTTAAGATTACAGAACCGCGAACCTAAAAAACTAAAACATACAAAACTTAAATTATTTCTTACAAAAGTTATTGAAATAATTGATCTAAAATTTTTCCTTTAATATCTCTCATACAATTTGTCAATATTAATTATATAAGATTTGACATCAATTTCGTTTACATGACGATACAAATCTCGACTCCTGCGAGTTAAACCTCCCAGTAAAAATTTATCTATATACCTAGATATACCTAGTAAAAATATAAGGCGAGCTCGCCCTATAAGGCCCCTATAAGGCGCGGCATTACACGCCCTACAAACGCCCGATAAAATTTTATTAGGGCCAGCACCTGAGCTTTGAATTTGCATGCAACAAATTTGTCGCTCAATGCGCTTTTGATTCACAATATCCGAGTTTTGTAACTGCAATAATTTCGAGGCATCCAGGAGTAACGTATATACAAACGCATCAACACCAAGTTAGAAAGTGCTCCCGCACAATGCCGCGAGTTCAAAGAGCTGCGGACAAATCGAGTTAGCCTCAGACAGATCAATATGTCACTCGCGAGCAATTAATGCTCCGGTATTTTATATTTTGGTATAATAACTGTCGCAAAACAAACGAGTTTATGAGATAAATAAACCCGGTCCAGATTAAAAGCGTATCTTGTTTTTTTTAAGAAAAAACTTGTATGCCGATCTTTAATGCACGGTAATTAAATAAATGTACACCATGCATTTAGAATCGCAAGCATGAAACGCGAGATTGCATTTGCATGAATAAAGTATGAGAACCGAGTCAACTGCAAGCAGTAAATATGAAAAATTCATTTGTTCCGCCAAGATGGGAAATAATAATTGAACTCTCCGATCGGGCATGACATCTTTTCGTCGCGTATTTCGACGGATTTTTCTCGCTCGATTGTTCTCTCTCCGAGGGCGACGCTTAACCGATAGATGTTCGCGTTGAGTTTATCCCGCCACGTAACACCACAAAGTAGATTTGACTGTGAGATGCAAAACAAAATTCGTACCGCTCTGATTTTTCCTCTCCTTTTTTTATTTCTTTTGGCCGTTCATTTGATATTTATGCTGAAATGTGCACCGATGTCGTTCCAACAGGAATGCTTGTATATTTATTTATGCGAGTCGGTTTTCATCTTGTAAAATTCAACTCTCAAAAAGAGAACGAAACTTTTTATTCATCGTTAATATTACAACTGATAATTATAATTTTGGATGAATAATTTTGATCGAACAAAACATATTTAATGCTTTTTGCGAGGATAATTTTGACTAAAAGCAACCCTGGATCGTGAGGAACGTCGGTGAAAAACGTGCATGGTCGTAACCCGGGCTCTCAAAGCAGCGCGTGCTGCTTTGCTACTTTCTCCAGTGAAATGCCAACGGGTTAGGTGCTACGTGAGAGATTATCTTTCATGTATGTTGCGCACCATTTCATAGAGTACTACATCTTGGTGAGCAAGCCATCCATTCGACCGCCCAGTTCAACACAAACCCGAACCGACTTGTAAAACTCGAAACATCATCATCAGCTGATCATCGATCACATTTTCACATCAAAATAAACACTGTTGGTTCGATCGTAATTCAATTAAAATAATACTAACAACATCGGCCAACACAATTTTGTATTCAAACTTCGTTACCTTTTTTTAATGAAACAACAAATTTTTTGAACAGCTTTGGTTTAAAAGAAACTTTTTCCCGCAGCCCTGTTAAAGAGATATTTTTCAATTTTCATTCGTGATTAAAAAATCAGAAAACGAAGTTTCACATTATTCAACTGGAAAAGAATTATAGATTAGATTAGAAGTTTGCTGAAACTATAAAGGTTTCGAAGAAGAGTTCACGCATTCGTTCTACGCAATCGTTATTAATCAATTATATTTACATTGATCAATTGAATATACACGATATCATTTTCCAATCAGTAAACTCGACCAAATAGAAAGATTTGTATGAAAAATTTCTTTCAACTGCAGAAGCTGAGAGTCGAACCAATGCCGCGTTTAATTAATTAACCCGGTCTCATTCAGAGGCCATCGTAACTTGAACACTTATATATTCATCAGCAATCAAACATCGGCCAATATTGGAAAGACAAAAAGTAAAATATGAATCGAATAATTGAATGCAGGTCTCAATTCGTTCGGTTAGATTTTATTTTCTATCCGAAGCATGAGTTGGGGCGAATTTCATAATGCACGTTTACATCAGTTTAAAAAAAGGGGAATCCGAAAAATGACGAGCTGTTATAATTAATTCGTAGAAGGGGAAACTAGGCAACGAAGGACGAGTATGAAATCGGGTCAGCGGCGAACTCTGTGCGAGCTGTCTAACAAACCGATCAATACCTAATTTTTTACTTTTTACAAAACTGTAAATGTAAATTGATTCGCCAGAGGAATAATGATTGTCGTGTCAATTACACGACGCGAGAATGCCGGGGTGTAACTAATTTATATTTCAGTATTTTCAGCTATTTTTTTTTTTTTTTTTTTTTTCGTATGTCCTTCGATATTTGCGCAGTAATACAAACGCGTCGTTTTATGATGGCAAAACACACAAAGGACAGGCCGGTTCATCATTTACACGTGCGAGCTTCTCCATGCTTAATTTCATTCCGCCAGATTTAAATTGACCGCGACGATTATTCAAACATTGTCGGCTCTTGTGACAGTTCCAACACGGTATAATGAAACCTAATTTTCATGTCGCTTTTCTTTCACTGAAGAAAATTGTTTCAACGCTAATGTCATTGCAGAAGGAGCAATGTTTTAAAAAGGCCGTTCGAATTCTGAAGTAAAGATTCCGAATGCAAAGGAACATCCCAATGTTTTTTCATCCGCTTTTTCGATCTGTAGAAAAAAAGAACGATTTCAAATTGAAAAATGGCTATTGAAGAACGACTGATACGTCCATTAAAACGCCAAATCGTAAATATGTCGACGAGTCTAATCTGTTTTTTATGACGTGTGACGTCACTGCGAATGCACCGGCTTCAATTTGTATGAAGGAAAAAAAGAGTTACATAATTCCCGATAAAAATGTACCATTTTGCGCATTACATCTCGTGTAATGGTATGTTAAATTTATAATCAGTTTTTCGTTCGAGGGATCATGATAAAAATGCTTTCCTCGGTACAAACGCTTGCAAAGAGGAAATTGACATTTGTTATACATGTGACAACATGATGCATAAAATGTTTCAGTGTAAAATGTTTAATGTTTTACCTTTTTTTTCCTCAAACATTCTAAAGCGTATGGCTTGAATTTTTCATATGTTCATCGGATCGTAAAAAGATTTGAGACTAAATAATAAAGAGACACGCGAGGTAAAAGTAAAGTTGACGTAAATATGAAGATACAATTTTTGAAACGAAAAAAAATAGTAATGGAAACAAGTAGCGGTATGAAACCGTTCATTAAGCGCACAGCAACCAGCAGCAACACTGTCGATAAATCCTTATCGCAATGAGATTATTCTAGTCCACGTAACGGACGCGAAGCGTACGTGCCACGAGCATCGAGTGTCTCGTGAAATGCTTCGTCAACGCGAAATACGCATACATACGCGCCAAGTCACACACAGTTGGCGCGAGCTTTGTCCGAAGAAAAAAAAACGCCGCATTCCTTGGCTTCCGCTGTTACAGTCGCGATCCTTTTCCGAACCGCGATCGAAGTCGGAAAATCTGATTCCGTTCTGCAAAGTTTATTTGACACGATACTCTTCTCGTACCGCACGTTTTTCCTGAAGTTTTCATCAGATTGCAATTGTTTATGGATAAGAAGCCGAATGATTTGCTGTCTATATGATTCTCAAAATTGATTCCAGAAATTTGTACATGTTTATGCAAATTTTTCTCTTCTCGACTACATTGTTTTCATTTTTCATGCAAATTTATGGATTTTTGATATCCCGTTATGAATTGTTTTGGAAAATAACCAATTTTTATCAACCGTTAATTTTTTTTTCTTTTCACGACAATGGTAAATTTGAAAAAAACGTGAAAACGAATTAAAAATGAATCGAGTATTCATCGTACAAAATATGTGTTAACTATTCAGGAATTAATTTTTAGATGTGATCTCATATAGCTGCATATAAGTAAGCATTCCATCGATAGATTCGCGTCTGTATAAGTATATATATAAAATCCTACGTAGAGTCGGAAACAAAACTAAAATCAATGTAAGAAGGTTTTTATTAGTCGCTACGATGCGGAATGTACTATCTGAAATAATACGATGTTTCAACTTTTAAGACATGTGATTAAAATAGTCAAACAAAACTGATTAATAATACTTAACGTTCTCTCTTCTATACACATTTTTCAACTTTTAACTTTCATAATGCACCAACAATGTAAGCAAAACAAATCCAAGTAGAAATTACGCTTCAAAGAATTAAACCAAAATTTTTGAAACCAAACAGGTCATGAGGGAGCGCTTCAAATTTTTTAATTGATATTTAAATTAAGTTTTAAGGTTTTAAACATAATTCATATTGAGAAGAATTTTGATATCAGTGAAATAAGAAATTAATAAATGAAGAACATATATTTGTTCAATTAAAATAAATAATATAGGAGAAAATCAGAATGTTTTGACAGTTGTAATTTCTTTTTTTATTTTTATTTATTTATTTTTTTTTTGTAATAATGTTTTATATTTTTTAATGATTAGTTATTGTAAAATGATATTTGATCTTTTAAGATGATGGAAAATTTTTATAGTGTGATTAAAAAAGTCTAGATTTGGTATTTTAATAATATAGTAAAAATAGTACCATTTCGTCAAAACCTCCTGCAGTGTTAAACGTATCGACACGACTACTGGGATGTTTCGACATCGGAAGGTAGTACGATAAATAATATTGATACAAAAATTTTAGTAAATGATGAATAAATAAATGCGATAAAATTTATTTACTTAAATAATAATGTGAATTATAATAAAGACTACAAAACTTTGTTCAATTCACATGTTTTGTGAAAATTGATATATAAGAAAGATCAAAATATGATATACCACAAATATTTCAATTATTAAGCGTTTTCTCAAACAATTGTTATAAATGAATTATGTAGACGATTTTACTATATAATGAAAATATGAACAAACACAAACATATTCTCGAGGCTACCAGTGATCAAAAACCAAAACAACATGCAGAGCACTCTGTCGAAACTTCCGACATTGTTACTGTTGAAACATACTCCAGATATATTTTTCTGTAAAAATTATTTAAATAAAAAATAAAAGATTTATAAAATAAAGATCAGAGAAGACCAGTGAACACTTCAGAATTAAAAATAATCACATTTGTTAAAACGTTATCATAATAAAAAAATAAAGTAAACGTGTGATTTTTATTTTTTATATTGAATTGAATGTTTGCACTCCTTTCAATTTTCGTATTTCGTCATAAATTACCAAAAAGATTCCAATATAAAACGCGTTTAAAACAATTGAACATTAAAATCATTGTTTACCATTTTTCATAAAAATTGTCGAAATGTCCAACAAGTCAAAGCATCCTGACACTCCCCCCTACGATGCTTTAACTCTTAACCCTCAGAACCTTCAAAACATTACCACAAAGTGATATATGTTAAAAATTTACAACAATAATTTAGTTTAAAAATAATTTAAAAAATAAAGTATTAAAATTTTAAAATTAGATCAATCACTTTCAAACTCTGACAACTCGAAATTAAATTAAATAAAACCGTGAATCAGTGGCGTTTTATAAAAGCATTTTTGCTGAATGATTTTTGCAATATTAATAATTATCTGAAGTATTAAATTGATATCCATACAGAAAATGAGGAAAAAATGGCGCTAAATCAGTGTGCAAATAATTTTCTCCCACGGATATTTTCTGCGAGAATTACGATGAAACGATGCGATACCAATTGCTTGTATTTTTTTATCTCCTTTCAGCTTGCTTAAATGAAGTTTCGTAGTAACAAACCATAAACTTATGAGAACTTTTTCACCCATAAATATAAAGCTTTTTACGCGCAGCAAAAACAATGTTCTACTTACATACTGACCATTGATGAAAAATTCTATATACTTTTCTTTTTTACGACTCACCTGAAACAAACAAACAGGCGAGAATAAATATATGACACTTTTCGCAGAACAAATGTTTGCAATCTCTCGGCGTAATCTTTACAGTTCTTTGAGCTCAAACTTTTAGTTAATTTTCGCGGTGTACAAAAATTGGCGACCGAAACGAGAACTATAATTTTCTCCGGGCATTTATCAGATCGTTAGGAACGAATAATTGCAAGCTTATAAAGTGAGTTTTCCAAGGGCTCCACACTTCGGATTCTAAATCGTGCATAAATCTTCGCTTGAATTAATAACTCGCGCAGTCGTTAGGAAACCCAACTTGGGTTATGATAGTTCCCAACGCCGGTCAAAATATCCGCCGAAATGTTAACAAAAATTTTGCTCGACTATTTTAGAATTAATGTGAAATCAGCTATCTTTATTGCACGACTGTTTGTTCGGCCTTTTACATAATGAAAAATGAATATGCTAATCTCGCGAAGTAAGTGGTTCCGCACTGGCAAACATTAAACAGTTGCTTAGTGCGCCTTAGATGTAAAATGCAAGCCAAATAAACGGATTTTGAACGGTTCAGACATGCCCTCCGCTCGTTATCTAAATTTTGCCACCACAAAAGGTGCATCACCTCGCGCGTGAGCTTTTAACAATATCGTCCCGGAATTGTTATATCAATTAGCATTCAAATCAGATGTAAAATTATTGCAGGAAAAAGTTTGTTTCTTTCTATCAGCGACATCATCTCCCGACGTGTTTTCTTTGTTAATAAAAGAGGTCTACGAGTTTGATTAGTCGTTAGGGGGAAAAAAAGATGTCAGGCGGCTAACAAATTGGAAGGTTGGCAACTCCGCTGCAAATTTATACTGTCGCATCTCAAAACTTTCAAGGTATAAACTCTATACGGTTTATCTTAACAAAAAAACAAATGTTTTCCAAAATTAAAAAAAAATGACGATCGCATCAAAAATGGAACATTTTTGTAACAAACCACACCATTGTCTGGTTCGTCATATTTGAAACAAACACTGAACGACTCGTTTGAAAGCTCTAGAGCGAGCAACGTTTTCTCGTAGCATCGATTACATAATCCTTTGACACAAAGCAACTACGCATTATATTATCTACTTAAAAATATCACGGTCTTTTGATCATACAGCCTGAAGCATCTCAATTTGTTGATGCACCGGAGCTGCATATTTTTCTCTTTACGTTTTTACTTCAAATTTGTTCTCCCCTAAAAAAGCTTCGTAGTGACTACGTCAGCAAAGAAAAAAACACACCTGACATTCGTTTCGTGTCTAACTTGAACTTGAATAGAAGGAAACGTGAAACAGTTCGAAAGACGAGACGCGCGAGAAGAGTTGCGATGATCGAACGGAAATCGCAGACGTTAGAAAACTGTACAACTATGTGGGAAGAAAAGTCATGGTCGTGAAAAATCGATCGGTCGAGCATTGCGCCGTTCTTTAACCTGAAAATTTCCATCATACAAAATTTGCAGGCGGGAGGCGCGACACGTGTATTGATACAAAATTTTCGCTACGTTTTTTTTTCCAAGCATGACTTTCATAAAACAAGAGAGGGCATTACGCGTCAATTTTTGTCTGCGACGCAGAACGCCGAACACGTTTCCTTACCGGCCATTCAGACGCAATAACGCTCTCGCGAAAATAAATCGCGTGACATTGTCGATTGCAGAGCGCAGGCTAAATGCCATTGTGCGGGGCTATATAATGTTATATTCGAAAACACTTCGTGCGGTGAAAGCGATGCTCAAGTTTTGCCCGAGAACGGGGACGCGATGATGCTTCTGAAATGTCGTTTGTCGAACAAATTGTCTTCAAGTTTCGCGCATGGGTATTGGAATATATAGTACTCAGCTAACCGATTCGTTTGAAGAGATGAATTTGAAACTGGTTTTCCAATGTTTCGTATAAATTATTTAGACTTCTTACCGCACGAAACGTTCGAGGAAAACATTTGATTTCTGGCGACCCGAACTCTATTTTAATATTATGATGATTTAGTTTTTGTCGTCGAATATCTCGTGAATCCGATAAAGGTCACGATTTTATTCCTAAAGTCCGCAAACTGTGAAAAATTTGGAACAATAAATTCGATTGCGGAAACTATTTTATTATCAAGGTAAGTCATTTTTTTTCACCATCCTGTTCAATTATAACAAGAAAGACGTCGGGTTGCTATTAAATATTCGAACCGCCAGTTTTTTTTTCTCCAACTCTCTTTTGAATTAAATATTAATTGTCGCATTTTCAAAAGCCGCTGAAGGTTACAGATAAAAGTACAGCGTCACAATAACACGATACAAATAATTAATTCGCTGATCGTAAAAGGAAGAATGTGAATCTGTGACTAATTCCATTCGCCGAGCTTGTAAATATATTTGTATAGTTAAATCTGGTTTCTCCATTTCTTTTATAATATTATTTTCCTGAAAATCTTTTCGTGACGAGATTATGTCATCTTCTTACAGATAGATCCCGCTTTCATAAAATTAACCGTGATTAAGTAGGAGTAAAACTGCGAAGAAGAGAATTGGTGCTCAAACACAACCAATTTCTTGAATCGTGGAGAGTAAAAAAAGGGGGCGAATAAATGGCGTCGTCGGACGCGGTGCAGAAACACTTGTCGCACTATCTTTCTTTTATTTCTCTCCGCGCAGCTCATTTCCGTTAGTTAATCTTCCAAAGTTTTGTCAGAAATATTGAATGAATCTCCAGATTGCGGAAACGAATATAATTTACAAGTTAAGAACGGAAACGCCGAGAATTATTTATAAATTATATTGAACGCAGTCGATTATTCCCTACGCGGAAATAAAACCCGATCTTCGGGCCAAAATTCGTTTCTCAATGCGTATATATTTGATTTTTCATGAAAATGTAGTTCATCGACAAAATTTGTTCTCCTCTCTCGAAAAATTTACTTAATTGACATGATTTTTTAAGCAAACTTACGAAGTGTTAACAAAATCATGGTAATTACAGTAGAGACTACCTCCGCGGAATCAGAGTCGCGTTTTTTCCGAGAGGACCGCATTCCGAGAGACGATTCTGGTATCGAGCGAGGATGAGAGAGAAAGAGGCACGCGTCTTCGTCTACGAGGCCAAACATTTTTGCCATCTTTTTTCCGTAGATTCTCCAGGAAAACACTCTGCCATTCCGTATACCGTTGATTCTTCTTGTTCGGCTCGTCTTTTTATCCACTTATAAAGTATATAGTTGCATCAAACCTAGCAAAGGCTTCCGATAAGTTGTATGAAATGCTACTATAAACTTAATCAGATAAAATTTTTTTGCCCCGCCGAAAAAAAAGAGGGAGAAGAAGACGAAAAAAGAAGGGAAACAACAGTCATCGGAAAATCGTGCGTCCGATCGGTGATTATTCCAGCGAAAAACATTAATTAGGATTAAACGAGACAACCATCGATTTAAAATGACGTAATAACTGTTGGTTGAAAAATATCACAGATAAGCTCTCCCTTTTCGTTGAACGTTGAAGGAAAATCGATCGCAAGTCATTGGATCGTACTAATCCGAATAAGTTGTGATAAAAATGTGCTCGATCGTTGTGCTGAATAAAATCGAATGAATAGGATCTGTCGCTTGGGTGTGTGAGTAGGCAGAGAGTAAACAGTGGATCGCGTGTATTAGCCATACTTTTGCTTAACATGTTCCCTCATTGCGAGTGCATCATCTCGATCGTAAATACTCTCAAAGGATTGAAAACGGCGTAGTCCGAGCTGGTACAATGAGAGAGCGTGAGAGTTACCACTTGAGACATAAATAATGGATGGCGCAGTATGCATTTTACCGCGTGGCTTTCATGTGTTATTACTTTACAACGTCGCGAGAACTTCGGAGGTGATTTTGCTGTGTGCAATGTATAATCCCGAATCAAAACACTTAATAAAACGGATCTCCGCGTTTATGTAACATCCAATATCGACATTGTCGATGAGATAGAAATCACCCCCTCAATTATACTCAACGCTTTTGAATAATTACATTGCCTCTTACACATAACATTTCCTTTTATTTCTGTCTATCTGATTAAATAAGTGTTTTGTGCATTATTTTTCTTAAATTGATAATGTAATTGGCAACTTGACAAGTTGTGTAAATATTGAATTTTCATTTAAACTTCCAATCAAATTTCCTTTGATCCAAGTTGATCATTCTGATTGAATTTTCATTTACCTTTTTTTTTATTTTTGTATGATTAAAAACGTAATGGTCAATTATATGTTTATTGGGCAAGAGCATAACGGCGCATTTTGATCAAGGCAATTTGAGGCCGCAGAAAGGTCAGATCCTTGACGACGTCTCACTTTTTCAAACGTTCTTAAAAAGCGAGCGACGAGATCGCGAAACGATCAGTCCGATGGCATTGATTGTACCCGCGCCGAAAGAGCAGCGCGAAAGTTGCGATTCGTGTCGGCGAAGAAAGTACTGTTGCGAAAGTTTGTCGACGAATTCAATACGCCACGACCCACGAGGAATTATTCACCGCGCGATATCATCGAGGGGGGACAGGATGGAAAAACACCGCTAATTGTCGCAGCGGGGATACGGAGACATGGGGGCATATCTGCTGACGTTTAATGGACCAGGCGAATCTGATCAATTATTGCGCGGCTGGGCAAGCAGTTTTCGTCCGACAAAGTCCAGATATTTGAGTTGACAACCAATCGCATTATCATGCAAGCTTTGAACGCACCGTAATTTCCAAGCGTGGTTTTTAAAATTCAATTATCAACTCGAGAGATACAATCAATTACAAAATATTTGCTTTTCCTCAAACTGTCATTATCGTTTTACATTCCACAATTATATGATCCAGATGACGGACTTAAAGTGGTCGAGTGATGATCAGCAAATGCGCATATATTGTAATTTATAATTTACATTTACGCTCACTACTACAGACACTCATCTAGAACATTGATTTTCGTCAGTCAAATTGAATTGCCTGTCCCGAGCACTATATAGATCTCGGCAAGGCAAATGAGCAGCACATGAATCATTCCCGAACGACTAAAAAAGAACGAAAATAACAATTAGCGCGGCATTCTACGTCAATTTGGCCGGAGATTTGTTCGCTCCTCCGCAACGCTGTGTGAATAAAAATGCTCATTTTTCCTCTCGCCCGATCAATAATTTAGATGAGCAAAAAAACAACCATTGTCAATCAAAAAATTTGTTCTCGGATGTGTTGGGAAAGGAACAATGAACTTTACACGTCCTATCTGGTGTGTGCTCTTTATCGTGCCCATTTAATGCTCGAGCTAACGCACGAGGAAAAGCTGTGTTTTTATGGCGATTTGGTGTTCGACAGAGTGCGTTCTCTTTCTTTGCGCGGGAAAATTAACGCTGATATAATTTCGTTAGCGAAACGACGACAGACTTGTTTCGTCGACCAAACTGAGATAAACTGCTGCCCGATAAGCTCTCGCGAACGGCCGCATTTGTCGATTACATACACATCTGTCGGCTGGATTGCAACTCTAACAATTTGAGGTATTCCGAGAGGCGCATTGTAAACGCAATTTGCGGAATTTCTGTCTTCGCTATAATTTACGATTTGGTATGAGAAAATTTCCAACCGGGAAATAGACATTAATCAATTGACGTGAAATGATAATTTGACGCTGAATGCTAATTATCGTTCTTCTCAGCAAGACGCTAAGGTGGACAAAAAAAAAAAAAAAATTTTGCCACTGCATGAGAGATAAATGTCTCTGGTTATTCAATATTGGTTATTCCCAATATCTGGCTATTCCCATGACTTGTAAAACCGTGATGTAATTTTTTTAATGATTCAACTAACTCTTTTCAATCTAGACCTTAAATTTGTTTTGCATGCTTACTAAAAATTCAAGTTACCGATAATTCAATTGTACAAAATTTTTTTATTTATGTAAAGTTCAAGCAAAACGTTCCACAGTTTTAAGGAAAGGGTTCAAACGAAATATTTCTAACAAAAAAAAAAGTAAATAATACGACGCATCTTATAGAAACTGTGGAGTGAAATATTAGTGTGAAAAATGGGCGAATAAGGATTGAATTTATCCGTTACTTATATACAGAAGGCTCAATCGAATAGAATAATAAACAAGTCTGATAAGATTTGACGCTAGTTTGAAGGCAGATATGCAGGACGAGCTTAATCGTATTAACGTTGGTAGCGTCAAAGTCAAAGGAGCGTCTGGCGTTTACCTCTAAGTAAGTAGGCGGCGAGTATCATGTCTTTGAGTTGGGGCAGATAGTGGCCGTTTAGTAACCCATGGTTCATATAGTTCATATTGGTGTTGGAGCCATAATTGAGCTCCGGATTGAAGTGATTGAGCTGGTGTAGATTCGCCAGATGACACGGGTGGCTCAGCCCGTGGTTCAGCATATGGTTCTCGCCGAGCAACTCGCAGATCCGACAGCGACTCTTCATCACGTCGTCGTCCTTGCTCTTTACCGACGAGTCCTCGTCGAGCTTCTCGTTCAGTGTTACCATCGTTCTATCACAATACTATTATCTTAAAAAATAACACTCTGCTTATCACTCTAGTGTATAACTCTTTGTTTAAGGCTTCTTCACTTTTGTATCACGCGGTTCGGTTCATCTCCTGCTGGGAGATATAGAAAATGCTAAGAATAACACGGGCTTCTGTTTTCCTCGTCGGTTTTCTCTTCTTGCGATACTTCAACGCACATTATAAGTTTCCCATTGCTGCGGACCCGCTCATTTTTGTGCGCGTCCCCCTAAAAATGTCATAATAATATTCTGTTATCAGCAGGTTCTACCATAAACGAATCGCGGGCACCCATTTGAACGAAGGCGGATCATATCGTTGGAGACCGTTTTTTCTGTCATCCCTAATTCTTGTCCGCTGTGTTGTGCGAATGTCACCTTTTTTAACCAACAAATTGGTCGATGAATATTCCATCCGCTCTCTGGATTTGGACGATTGATTTTTCGCGTCTATACACCAGTACTCGGGGAGATTACACGAGCAACAAGCGAAAAACTACCGCCACCAGTCTAAAATCCAGTCGAATAGGACAGTTACAAGAGCCTTTGTCTCCTCAAGTCAAAAACATCATGCACCGAAAGAGCAATAGATTATCCATCGGGTATAAACGTCAAGATGAATTCCGACTCTTGGCGATGTTGTTTTGTGACGTACAGAACGCAATCTCGAAAAACGACTTTGAGATACGTTTTTCTATATCGTCTTTCCTTTTTTCAATGAAAATTTTCAATCCCCTTTCAAAAGGTGGATAAAATATTTCCCATCATTATCATCGAGCTTCTTATCAGTATACAAGCAAGCAAAAAACAATTTTTTTTCCACAACAACACTTGCCGCTCAAAAACACGAATAGAGATGTTGCAATTGACCCTAATCCTGTTCATTTCTCTTGAACGCGAGCGCTTCGTTAACTATGTAAGCTAAACTTTTCACGCGCGCCAGAGAGAAAGGTAAAAAGCGCAGCCACTTAACGAAGCGTTTACATGCGCAAACTCCAGCACGGTCGCGTGTGCCTGCCCGCAACGTCAATCACACGTATCGATGACGAAGGGAATCGCTAATTCTTCATCGAGCGAGTCGACTTTGAACGATTGTGTAAACAAAAACGATCGTGTAAACGAAACTCGCCGCTCCAAAAGTCTCTTAATAGACTTTTTTTATTAGTATTTTATTCCCGGCCACGTTTTCCGTCACTTTTTTTTTTTTTTCAATTTTGTAAAATCATCTTTCAACCCTTAATCCACGGTATACATTCAAAACTTTATCGTAGAGCGATAACAAAATAAATATTATTGCATTCTAGCATGAAAATAAGCAAAATCTAGCAAACAAAATCTTATTACATTTTGTTGACATTTCTTTGCATAAACTTTTAATCGAATAAATATCATAATTTATTTTAAAATTTATCTGCGAAAAAAGTCCATTCGATTAGGTGTAAATATCACAATGAATTTATCCATAAAAAATGAGAAATTTCGGCAAAAAATGTTAATATATGATACAATAAGAACAACAACATTTAAAATCCATTAAACATAACTCAACTTGAAAATAAATGAACCCGAAAATTTGCGTCAGAACTTTTGCGATCAACAAAGTCGTTTGCACCCGACAGCATTGATTTTAATAATATATCGACAATTCGTTTATCAAGCCGTATAATACTTGGCTGCAAGACTCTTAATCCGGGGCAATTCGTTGCATCCTGCGCATCGTCTGCACTGCAGCAGAGTGCGCAAACTTTTTTATGACGGAAAGATCATAAGCAGCGTGTATTTATGTTATGCGCAAAAAAATAAATAAATAAAACATAGAAAAAAGACGTGAGGTTTCATTCATGAAATTGCGCTACTTAAGAAGTGTAAACCGCGGACGAGAGTTAATTAGCGGAAGAAAATGGGGCTCTTGCTGATATACAAACCGACTGCTTACTTAAAGGATGATCGTTATGAGATCCCTGTATCGGCCATTTAGACGCCGCAAGATCGAGCCGATAATCGTTTAATTCGTTCGGAGTGGCACTCTCGAACTCGTCGCATTAAAATCCGAGGAGCGGTTTTATTAATGAAAAATTGGCGTTTCATGAATCGAATGTCAGCCGCGATCAATTTCATTCGAGTTTTATATCGATGCTCGCATGTTATCCAATAGTTGCTCCGAGACATTGTAGAACATTGATATGATACGAAGAAAAGGGGTTAACAATCTCTAACTAGAGCAGCAAGTCTATATGTAATAAAAGTAGCCGCAATGCTCGGTTATTCTAAATCGCCTTAATCCATATTTATACTGCGAAATTGTGCTTTCACGGCGGGACAAAGTAGTCCCGGCTTTTTATTTACACTCTACATATTGATAAATGAACTTCGGTAATAGCCGGCCAGGGGGCGAGGTAATCCTATTGCCACTTTACAAGTGAATTAATGCACTTTTTTCACCGGCCATAAAAGGGGTAATTTTTTCAACGAATTAACTTCACAAATTACACTCAACATTTTCATGAAAATGTGATGTTGGATGAAACTTTTCAGATACTCTCCTTTCAGGTCTCTTGTCGACATTCTTTTTTATTGGCCTTTAAAACAAAAGATAGCAAAGATTTCGAACGAGCCAGTCAAACAATGGAAAATTATCATGTTCACCTGAACAGACGGTTCGCACTAAAAATGCATAGCAATGAAACTTTTTTTGCAGTTTCTTTCAGCGCAAAATTGCGCAGTGGGACAGGTTTTGAAAACTTGAAGCAGTTGAGCCAAGCCGAGAGGTGTCAGCGTGATACCAAATGCATACGAGGGAAGTGCATTGGGTAGGACAGCGTTGGATTCACTGTGCGAAATTATCCGGCGACTAATCGCATGCCAATCTAGTCGGCTGGTCCCTATCCGATCGTTGCGGACATTCCTCGGACAATTAATTTCAGCGCCTCAATCAAGCGGAGATATTTCGGGGTGGCGCGCGGATCTCAAAAGTGCGCCCAAACACCGTGTGCGTATCTAAATTTACAATACTCCAATCTAGCTGACCTAAAATTGAAAGTATTGCTCCGAAGACTCGCTTCACTTGGTCCACAACGCCAATAACCTTCCTACACTCATGGATAAACGATTTCTCGTTACAGATTGAGACCACTTACACGATATGTGTTTTCATAAACTGCCCGCTTGATTAATATATCTTTGTTGGCTGGAATTCAATAGTTTCATATATCTCGTGCAGTGTTCTTTTCTAAATCGACGTTGGACAAAAATATGGAACGAATTTTTTGAATTAAAAAATACATTTATAAAGCAATACAGTTGATGTTTTCGTTCTGGAAAATAAACTGTTCATTGTAAATAATATCGACCATAAGAAAAACAGTCAAATTGATGTTAATTTACGTGGATCAATATTGAAAACCGTTTGAATTCGCGCTCAGACTTTAATGCTGAACAGTAACAATTATTTAAAAGTGTTTAGAATAATAAGGATGCCAATACCATCCCGAAAGGATCGATCGACTGAGGCGAAATTTGTGTAACGTGATGATATTTACGTTTTTTGTTGAATAATCAATAAAAAAAATTGGAACGAAATTTTCACTCATTTTGAGTGAAAATTAACACAAAATAAGTTAAGAGTCGACCAGTTTTTTGGGTCGAAAAGTTTGAATCGATGGACTTCTTGAATTATACTAAAGACGTTTAAGTATGATCCTAATCCAAAACTGCTTTATGGTTCTCTAATAGAACCATCAACTTGAACGAAATGGCAAAGGACATAAAAATTGGACCCATAAAACGTTCATTAAAAAATGTTGAAATTACCCTATAGAAAAATTGTCATTTTCCAGTACGTTTGCTTTTTATCATTATTTTTCACCCCGCTCTCTTGTCTTTCTGACTAAAATTCTTCTAAATCTTGGCACAAAATTGTTTGAATCTCTTGAAATTCCCCAACTGTCAAAACAGAGCTTCTGAATGTGTTCAACATGCTTGCCACCGCAACTCATCCTGCTACCTGACTATATACAACCAGAAAAAAGTTTTCATAATCCTCGTGAAGGAGTATCTCTTACGGTTCAGTGAGGGGCGATTAAGACGCGACGTGCAGACGATTTTATCATCGCCGTTGAAAAGATAATCAATTGATGGTTCTCTACACAATCTATCTGCAACTGAACGTCTGTTCGTTCCACAATGAACTCCAACAGATAACAAATTTTTGGCACAACGAATCTCTCTCCCTCCCTCTCTTTCTCTCTGACAACATTTTATTTATTGCTGATCGCAAGTTGCACACCGTACAGGCAACCAGATTTTACCGATCAATCGACGGTGATCCGGGCCTAAGAAGATGGTGTTTCTTAGTCGCTAGAAATTGGTCAAAAAAAATGGTCGCTGGCTCGTTGCCAAAGCGCTTCACAACGCTCGTTCCGCGTTGCAACGAATACGGATTTCGCGATGATATAATTTCGGTTCTTTATTCGCGCTTACGTAAGTGAGTTGCAATTAGAAAATAGAATGCAACGCAACCAAAATGAAAAATATGAAAGAAAAAAAGAACAGCCGGGCACTGTTTTTGCGCTTAAGGAAGCGACAACTTTCGCCGAACAAGTGTTCGCGCAACTGGTCTCCAACGATCCTCCGCAATTACGTAAGCTTCGTTCAATCGTCACCCTCGGCGGTTGGCAGGCCAACCGAAGTTTCTGTCAGGGGGACCAGCGGACCACGCGACACCATGTCAAGTCATTTGCATAGCCTGATTCAAATGCGCGCCCGTCAGAATCAGGTCATCGGTCGGTTCTAGCTCAGTATTCACGTGATCCAAGAGGAGATCGGTTGTCAGCTCGATCAGCTGGCCGCACACTCGGATCTGTCACTTCCGAGCTGTGTTTTCATCTGACGAGGAAAACCTCCCCCCGTGACAGAGAGTCAACAAGTACGTTGGCTTACGTGCGAGAGCGCGTCAATGGCGCCGCAAATGATTCAAATGAAACGCAATAATGGCTGGTTGTCGCGTGTTCCTCCGAGCGGCCACGCCGGTTCTCAGCCGTGTCTCGGGGTGACGACGCAGTGCGAGAGAGGCTGCGTTCTCCGGTTGTGTGAGTGTGTGCACATATAGAGGTAGACGAGGAAACAGGGGAGGCGGCGTGTTTACGCGGCAGCGCGAGCGACGAGACGGGCACGCGCGCTACGAGACTCGAAAACCAACTGGCGTGTTCCGAAAGCCGAGTAGCGCGAGTCGTGTCGTTCCCGGGACACGTACGAATCCACCGCTTCCCACTACCTCCGCTCAGACGGAGACGGACGATGCGACCGGGGTGGGGGGAAGGACAACTAACGGGCGACGACGGACGACCGGGAGGGAGGCAAGACAAACGTGCACTATAAAAAGGAGAGCGCGCCGCGGCCCGAACGAGAGACGCAAGCACCAAGTGCCACCAACTTCACGTGCACCTTTTGCCTCTGATAATACCAAAAACATCGGCCTTTTCCGATCACACTTTCTGGGGTGTCTCTCACGCGCGAGGTGGGAGGTGACCTTGAACCGTCTCGGGGAGTTAACTCGGTGCTTGCGCACCTCGTACAATTTTCTCTCCCAACTCTTTCGCACAAACTTGACTTAACTGTATCACCTCATGTACCTTATGAAATCAACAGTTTCACCCGCACATCTCCACCCGGAGCCGGAGTCAAATCGCATCGCCAATTTCCGTCACTCCGATCCTCGTATCGGAGTGACGGAGTTGAAACTTTTTTTTCTTCTTCTTCGCACATATCTCAACTGAATTTTTTTCAACGAGAAAAACGGGTTATCGATTTGCACAGGAGGAAGTTTGCTGAGATTTTGTGTGCGGGGGTGGTGGTGGTGGCGTCGGGCACGCCAAGTGTTGCTTCTAAACGCCGGCGGAATAGGCACCGCGCGCGATAACGCCGGATGTTTTTGCCCGGCTCTCTGAGCTTATTTCAGGTGGGGATTGCCATTAAACAATGCCCATTTACGGGATTAAACATAACTGCTCGAACGATAATTGACGACGAATGAGCAGCACTATATTTCCCGACTTGAACATTGTGCTCGACTTCCGCTGAGTAATAATCTCCATTGTGCATTCCGCGGGTTGCATCGCTCGATAAACAGATCGGTCGAATTTCGTACCATACAGTTGAGAGAAGCCTCGTGATTCTTGGCAGGGGAAAACACGAACTGATCGCAGTGCAGTGCCACGTCGATTTTTTTCTTGTTTTTTTTTTCTTTCAAATTAAACAGTTTATGTTAATCTCGAAAAAGCAACCCAGATACGGTAAGATGAATCGTGATAAACCGCATCAGTCGGATGTAGGAATTATAAATTAGAGTCGATAAAATCAACAAGTGTCATTTTCGAATGGCGTGTACACACTCGTATAAACAAAGAGAGCCCCTCTAGTATATACACACCACCCCAGTACCGAGTAGCATTAATGAAAGAGCATCGGAATTTTGTCAACGATTAAGTAACTAATTATTTATGAATGGTGTTTGTTCGTAAACAGATTCTTTGAATGGATCGCGTGTTAAACCGCATGATACAAAAATTGTATTGATACAAAATAAAGTTCATGTTATGGTCAAAGTATAGTAATATGGGAACGAACAAAAAAAAAGTGTCCTCTTTCTTTTTCCTCTGCAATTTTTTTTCCACGACGAAATTTGTCGGGTCGGAATGAATGGAGCTCTCGACAACGAACATAAAAAAGCCCGAGTTTAATGTCGAGCTGATAAATGTAGTCCGCAGTAAGTCGTAAGTAGAATCATCACAAAAGATGATTACGCGCAATAATGCTCGAGCGTGAACACTCAATAGACTATATACGCACGCCCATACAAATGCGACGGCGGCGGTACATTCGCTGATATTTGCCCGCGAGTTTTGTGAGCTGCGTCGCAATGCTGATGTGCAGAACTGTTGATACGCTACGTAAGTGCACAACGAAAACGTGAATCGCAGAAGAGGCGAAAAAAATGCACTTTTAATCATATGCGTATGGATAAATTATGAACTAAAAATTAAAAAAATTAGAAAGTATAATTTTCTTTGGTTTTTTACATTGGTCTCAATTTTTTTTTTTTTTTTTTTTTTTCAGGCATCTGTGACATTGGATCTGCATACTTGTTCATATTTGGTGTTGAAGTGACAAAGTCGATTTATCCTCCGTCGTCACTAAGACCATCGAGTACCAAAACATTTGGAATTATTTCGGATCATTGAATTGCAGATGTCGGGCGAACTACTACGAGCTATTGAATTAATGTTAACGCAAATTCAGAACTAAGCGAAGCACGACTGGATTTTAATGTACGACAAAAGGATCCTCACCTTTTATCGGATTTCGATTTGAATTATAGAGTCATACGTTTTTGCTAACTTTAGATTCTGATTACGTGTAAATAAATAATCAGTCAACTGATTCACTAATAACCAATTAAAATTGCAATTTCATGGAAGAGGGAAGTTTGTTGAAAATTGTAAGAAAAATTAAAACCTTTACAAATTTAATGAATTTTAAACTCCAAAAATCATTTTTTTCATCGACTGTAACTACATTCTGTAAAATTCAGGATGACTTTCATTGATTTATTAAAAATCTGAATAATTTTATATTTTGCTACATTTTATATAAATAACTTACAAAAGCCAATAAAAAAAGTGACTTTTCAAAAGAGAAAATCGTGTTCTGTGTCTTTAAATGTATTGTTATGAGAGATAATGATGTGTAATTCAAATTACCATGTGCATAAACTGTTAAATCTTGTTAACAAATCTAGCTGTTACGACCACAACCAGTAAAAAAACGGTTATTTTCGCTCAATTAATCGAACCTAAGGTACTTTTTTTGATGTCTCATAAAGAGTAAAGGTAAAAAATTATGTCCCCGTTTTTTAATTAAATATTAACGTTTTTATCCATTGATACATTTTGACATTTAACGTGTCACATTTTTATATCACAATCATAATCAACGCGGCTTAGCACAGACAGCCTATTAATACAAGAAATTTAGCAGAGATAGTTTTTGACGTGCTTTAAACGCTATAAAATACATTATAACATTTTTTATATTTTGAATCATATAAGGTCTACAAATTTTTTTGGGTCTTATTTTATTTAATTATGTTTCAAAAACGTAACTGTATTTTTGCTGTGTGATAATTATAATATAGTGATGATAATACTGATAATCAAATTGTAACAAAATGATACGAAATCGTTGTGTCTAATGTTTTTAGAAAAAAGCTAATTTTCAAATACAAAAATTAAAGGTTTTAGGGTATTGCCCATACACCAATATTTTTTTTTTTACTATGGTTGTTATTTCTGTATGTTAACAATTAACAGGAAAAAAATTCGTCAAGATGTCACATTATATTCAGGCCGTCTGAATGAAAAGTAACAAAGCCAAGAGACATCAGAAGAGAAGACGTGGACTCTTCGCCACAGGGCTTTTTTGTTAAGTTCGCTAAGTTCGCGAAAAGTGCAAACAAAGAGAACTTGCAGACGAAACAACTCGTTTGCAACTGTTTTCTAATTCCGCGCTAACGTTTGTGCGAATTCTAATTTTCCCATCAGAAACAAATCGTCAACCGTCTTGTTCACCGAGAGCTTTTTTACAGTATCTCTTATATTTTTGAAAAGACATTGACTAAAAACATTCCATCGCTTGGATCAGATTGAAGGCAACGCAATCTGCGACTAGATGTAGCAGAGAAAAAGTACGTCGCACAAAAGCGGACGAGTTCATTTATACCGCGCACCTGCTCTCTCGCACCTAGCAGGTGTTTTGTCTTTCCGAAAACAAAACGCTGCAAACCAAACAAAAATTTCATGGTTATCAATATGAAAGCGAAATGGAAAATTGTTCGTCGATTTATTGTTTAGCGCAAACTTTCATGCTCGCGAATGAGCAAAAGGTTTGTTGAAAGTCGCGGCTTATCTGGACCCATTAGCGACGAATAAAAAATGGTCTATCTGAAGGAAACGTGTACTTTCACAGCCCTGTCTCTTATCAGACTCAAGTTTTTCATTTGTTGATATTTCCGGTTCTTCAGTTCGCTGTACAATTGCAGATTGCAAGACTATTATCAAGATGAAGATAAAGCCAGCACACGATGTGTTCGCAAACTATACGTTTACGGCCTTTCGATCTTTCGCTCGAAATTAAAACAATTCTGCTCTGCTCAAGTGTCAATTTACCTGAGATTCAAGTAATTTTTAATCGTCGCGTTGTTGCATTCCTTAATTTTATATTTCAAAAGTTAATTTTGCAAAAATTGTTAACATTTTAGAAACTGTTCATCTATTGTGTAAAGAGCTTATAAGTAGCAGACAAACGAGAAGATTACAAAAAGTTCGCTCATAAACTATTTGCAAGCTTGTATAAAAACCTTCAATTTTCGTCTGCTCTTCATCGTGAGCTATAAAAGGTGTTTTTTCCTCTTTATAATTTATGTTAGAATAATGCATTTGTGTAACCCGTTGGGGAGAAAGCGCTCTATTACACCGCAAAAATCATGTTTCATTACCACGTAATTTTCTTTAAATAACTTGATATTTTCATCCCGACGGATTATTAGACAGACACAAATTTAATTTGAATTCATACTTTTTTAATATACACACAAACCAATTCTTTCGTCAAATTTTCTAATTCGTTAAATTAAGCAATGTTTTGTAATCTTGATTCAAACGATGCTATAAATTTTCACTCAACTGGTAATAAAACATTACCAGAGGGCGTGCAAACGTATACGAATTAACACGTTTGTGGGTCGGTCATCATCGTCTAGAAAATTCATCCTTGGATTCGAAGCGAAATTGTTAATAGAGAGACGCGGCGCTAAAAGCGATATGCGCTGTTTGTATACGAACTGCGTAACAGACGGAATGACGTCATTCTTAGGGGGAAACCTTTATCCCCGTCGACTCACTCGTTTCCTCCCTTGAGCGCGCCATGGAAAAAGAAACCGGATAACTATATGCCCGTCTTTTGCTCTCCTTTTTCTTTCGCTCTCTCAACTTCCCATGACGCATTTCTCATACTAAGTGACTGCCGCGCCGTAAGAAACGTTAATGCGAGCACGAGTACAGGTTTATCGAAAAATAAATTCGCCCGACGAACACTGAACGACGGATCATAACGTTCCGGCAGCGCGGGGTTTTTGACACCGACTTTGTCGCGTTTACATAAGTTTTGCTGTACACAATGTCACACATTAATTGCGCAACGTCACACAACTCTGAAACACATTAATTGCTCGTTTTCCAAACCGTTTCGTAATGTGCCGACTCAACGAACAGATCTATTCAAAAGATTAAACTGATTGAACAATCGTTTCAATATTGTCAATAATCAATTCGGATCTTGAATAACTTAAAAGTTCAAGATTTTCATGTCTAAATTCAGTCTTTTGCATTAAATTAAATGTTTTGTCTCTTAAAACTGAGACACCTTTCTTGATTTTATTTTTTGGTTTAATCTTGTTTTTATACTGTATTAGAATAATTATTAATGTTGTATCATTTCTACTTTGATTTAAAATTTTGTTAATCTGATAATAAAATAAGTTGGAATCAGTATTGTACAGGAGAAGCATCAAGTCGAGTCCTGAGGGTAATGGGTCAACGGTTATAGTTGAGCGAATTCTAACAAGGTCAAGTGGTCGAGATAGAAGGGTGCAGAGTTTCCATTTGCCAAGTGTATAAACCCAAGTCTTACGAATATACGGCTCATTTAATAATCGTACTATAAGTAAACTATCATTACAACAGAAATGCTCGGTAACGCACAAGAGTTTACGAGCGTCTTAATACGACAAGTTGCAGCCAACCCAGATAGCAGTGCGCAAAATAGTGCATGGCAATTTTATAGTCCGCAAATTTTGCCCGATTGTCCAATTAAATTAAATTCCCTCCGCTCAGTCCATTTGCTAATTGCTTTTATCGTCGGTGCACAATTTTCATCGGTTGACATCCGTTTATGATTCCGCTTCGTTGTAAACTGTAATACACCGGATCGGCCAAATCTGAATGACAAAATGTGCGAATTCACAAGTGACTAAGTCTCAAAAACGTCGATAGAAAATTAATGCCCGAAGGAAGCATTGTCTGAGTGTGTGTCTTCGCCCGGGCGAAGAAGCCGGCTGGTACCAAAGACGTTTCCACCGGAGCATCTGTCCACCGCAACTATACACATCTGCCAAATAATACAGAGCCGATCCTGCTCTCCGTCTCGCATTAACCGTCTCTGTCTCTCGCGTTCACTCTGCCGATTCAGGTTTTTATCGCTCCTGCGGAACGCATATCCTTGCACCGTTTTTCTCTTTGCACAAGCTGCACGTCTCACACTCAGTGTCGCAGTTTTACCTGACTCGTGCCACCACACAAAAGATGAACCTCCGTTCGGACTCTCAAATTGACTGATCCCCAACACTCCACCGAGATTTATAGCTCCGATGATTCAATCAGTGCCCACAGACAGATTTTATTGATCAGGCCCATCATTTTGATAAAAATAAATTACACAATTTATCTAGTCGGGGCTCACTCGAACAAAAAAAAAAGAAACAAGACTGATTGAATATAAATTTCTAGATTGAAAACGCGTTTCTTCGTTTGAATCGTAGATGCCGAGAATAAAAATTCTTTCGACCACAAGAAAACCATTCTTGAAATAAGAACTAAAATTGTGCGTCCAAGAAAATATAATTTTTTTGGATTAAATCCAAGAATTTTAATTTGTTGCCTCTGGAGGGAATTACTTTTGTAGAGTGTAAAAATGTGAATTCGTGAAATCTCTCTAAAATTATAAATAAAGAAGGAGATAATCTCAGTCTCACTTTTTTTTCAGTTAAAAAAAATCAAATCTGTTAATGCGCCGGTGAAAACTCGTCCGAGAGAATAATGATGTATATTTTTGCGATGCGGGCGCAACTTTTAGGTCGAAAAGTATGCTAAATGAATACAAGAGAATCTTAATGACTGCGTCATTGTATTCCATCCGCCAAATACTCATCGTTGTTATCTATTTCTTGGCATGGTGTGGAAGAAAAGGAAAAAAAATCCGACACGATTCGCATACTAATTACTTTGCGACACCGTTTACAAGCCCTTTAAGGTCTGGTCTGCGCGCACTTTCATTTGTTAGCGAAATACGTAATTTGCATTCGCCGCTGCCAGTGTATTATTTCACGTTCTTGCCCGCAAACTGTACGCTGGTTCGTTTTAATATCACCTTTCAAACAAACGTCTAGTTGATTCGTGACGAGTTTACCAAACTTTTGATTCAGTGGCCAACTGGCAGAATTTTCGATTAGCGTATCTATCGAAAAAAGAAACAAAAGCAAAACAAAAGAGTAGATTTTATTTGCGAAAAACAAAAACAAACAAATAAAAACAAAATAAAATGAAGCCAGTGAGAGAAAAACAGAAGTCGGATTTATATGCGAGCAAGAATAAGGACAAATTCTTATTCGCCGAATTCGCAAGATAACCTTCTCTGTAGTTTTAAATCTCGCTCAAGGATAAAACTCGAAGACGCGACGAGACGTCGTGTTTGTGTTGGTACGACAGACGTTTGTCCTGTCATCGCGAGCCATGCCGAGATATTCCAAACGAATTGTCGGGTGATAAATTAGTTTTCAATGGAGACGCGATAATTCGCAATTAAGCGGACAGAACGTTAGCCGCAAAAGCGTTAAGTGTCACGTGGAATCGTTTAAACGACCCACTTTCAGTGTGATTTTTGTCCAACCGATTTGCTCGCAGTTTTTTCTTCTCGGGCGTTGTTCTAAGAGCCTCGTCGGTTTTTGCTCGCACATTTTGGTAATCTCGTTCAAACAAATGGATCGGAATCCCATCATTTGTTAAATTTAATCACGTATTATATAAAAGGGATTTTCGCCTTGTCATTATTCATCCCGAGCTTTCTCAAGTGTCATTGAGATATTTAAAGAACCTTTTTGTTGACCTTTCGCTAACGAATAGATAACAAATATTCATAATCGTCTGTAATTTTTCATTTTTCTTCGCAACGTGAAAAAAAATTACATTCTTTCTTACTTTAAGTAATCATCATATCGCATAATTAAAAAAAACTATTTTCTAATCATTTTTTTAAATCTAATTTATTTATTTATGCATTTTAAAATTCATCGAGGACATGTGAATTAAAAAACTAATTATATCTTTTAGTAGCATACATGAATTCTATACATGCTAGTTTGGATCACATTTCGAGTTTACTGATTGGAATGCTATTATTTTGGAAATCACATGCGTGCAATTTTTGCAAGCGTTTCAACTTGAGAGCGGGTCAGACAACAAGTCTGACACAGTGTCAAGCAATAAAAAAGCTTTACGAAAATACCGCGCACTCCTTCGGAACACACGTACGTTTAAGTAGGACAACGTCGGAGAGTTGGAGTACGAAATGAAAAAAAAAGGGGTTGGTGCACACTCGGGGTTCGCACTCTTGCAGCGGACATCTGCTTTGCTGTGTTTTTCTTCCCTTCGACCAGGACGTCTCCCACAACGAATCCAGCTCAAATTTAAACAGAATAAAAAAAAGATTTATATATATAAAACGACATCACTATAAAGTTCAATTGTTTTTTTGTAACAAAAATTTTGTTGAACCAATTAAAAAAATTTGTAAATTATATCCACAAAAATAGATATAAAATCTGGAACCTCTTTAACCGTTTCATCTCAACTACGTTGGTCTGCCCACGTGTGCAATAAATATACGGAGTGGCGTAGCTACTTCCGGCGCACAAACAGCGCGAAGAGGCATCGGTCGGCGCACGCTTTATGCACTCGCAGGTTTCATTAATGAATTTGTTTTACATAAGTTAGAGCATTCTGTCGGCTTGTATAAACGCTCTGGGAACATTTTCTCTAACTGTGTATAAAACTTAGCATCACAGTTTTCGAGAGGGAACACACCGAACAAAGTTTATCTTCAACAAGCTCCTCTGATAGCTGGCATTCATTTTCGATGTTTCAATTTACATTTTTATTCGCCATTCTTTTTCGCGTTATAAAACCACGTTATCGAGATAGCGCGCTGTTTATGATAAGAAATAAAAGTTGGTATAAATATGCAAACTCCGTCTCTCGGTTGTTCATAAAAGAGACACGACTGAAAATAAGGTGTATTTTCAGATATCGGATTCCGGTATCTGCGAAGCATAGCGCACGTTGGTAATCATGTGCGAACGACTGTAAATCATTCGCTCGCGCCAGAATTTACGTCATCGACGATACAAAATATTACTTTCATTAAGAGTCGCCCCGATGCGAGAGACGAATCCGTGCAAAGTGTGTGTAACGTTTCAATTTTAATAATCGAATATCGTGCGCGCCGCGTATCCATACGAAAAAGCGCGATAATTATGACGCCGCGCGCGTGCTGCTATTTTAATATCTCTCCTCTGTTCTATTAGTTTTAACATACTCCCCGCGGCCATCAAACAATTGACTGTAAACCCGAATGAACGTCAAAATGTATTACGATACGATGAACCGTCGATAATTCATATTTGATGAATAAAAAAGAAGCTTTTTTACATTTTAGCTCGCGCGTTTTCATTTGCTTGAAATCCAATAAACCGGACAAAACACCGTTGCCAATATCAACTCAATTTTTATGTGTCCGTTTCCTTATTTTCTCTGACAATCACAATCGTTTATTTATTACAACAGCAAACCAGATTGCAAAAAAGAAAACAGTTGTCAAAATTCATTATTCGGTTTCAGTTTATTTATTTAATATTATATATGACAGCAGCTAACATAGCTGTTTATAAATGAAGGTGCATATTATAAACATTTCAACAAAAAAAGTTGTTGCCCAAACAATTTACAATTTTTGTTTGTTTATATATTTTGTTTGAAATGAATCAATTTATTAGATGTATGTTTAGTTTGAAATGTAAACGGAATTTGATGCGGTTGAAATTGTGGTTGAAAAAAGCGCGAAAACAGGAGTCGTTTTGTACGGTGAGACTCAAGAACGTGTAGCTTCAGGGGTTATCAACCGCGTTTGCCGCGTGAAAGTGCGCTCGTCCGCCATTCCTCGCTGCCTCGACGCACGTACGGCAATAATAAGGAGCTGACCTCGCAAAGATGGAATACACTTTTAACCACTTAGTGGAATCGCTCAATCGCGAACTTTTCTCGTCACTCCTTTTCTCAGCGACGAGATCAAATGATTCAATTTGGGCTACTCGAAAATGCGCCACATTGTTAAAGTCGCGTCACGAAAAGGCAACAACGAGAGAGCTTGGTTGGTGTGCTCCGGGGAAAAATATCATTGTGAGGCATAAATAGGTCAGCGAAGCAAAAATGTGCACAGAATTAGCGTGAAATTGACATACCGCGACGCCAATTCGTATGGCGCGAAAATCGGGTCGGAAAGAGAGGTGACGTTAAAATTAACCGCGCGACTTTTCAAAAAGCAGAGAAACGATGAGAGAGACAAATCTTTTATTATAATATTTCTGACGAAATTGCGCGCGGCATTCCGATTGTTGGCAGCTGGTGACAATTAATATATTGTCGGTTGAGCGCGTTTAGTCATCGGCTCTCTGATAACAATTATATGTCAAACGTGTCGTAAAGATAATCACAGAGATAATACATTTTCGGATTTTCAAGCAAACGGAAATGACGTTGCTGATGTGGGCAAGCTGACATTTTCATTAAACTTGAATTTCAGAAACGCAATTGATATTCTCATAATTGGTATTAGCAAATTATGTGCTTTTTAAAATATACGTTCATTTTTCCTATTTTTATTTTATTTTATTATTATTATTATTTTTTTTTTATTTGAAAAAGTCTTGCGAGAAAAAATTTTAGTATCATTTTTATTCACTTTTAGTCCCGAGAAATTTTGTTTTTGGCTATTTTTCAAGAGTGATTATTTTGGGCCAAGAATGTATTTTTCTTTGTCCAACTCAACCATTTTTGAGAGTGATAAATCACGAAGGTTAATTTGGAAATATTGATCTTGAATGTAGAAGAAAATTAATGAAAATTTGTTTACATTTTGAGAGTGAAAAAATTTAAATCAAACATTTTTCGTTGTTTCGTAAAAAACCATCCATTCGTTAAACGGGTAAATATAATGAACCGAACCGATTGTTAATTGGTGCGGCTGTCGAATTTCGTTTACGTTTATCAATTGGCAATTGATAAATTCGTCGGTCGGAAACTTGCATAGATAAAATAAAGTTATCCATCACAGGGATCAAAATTGCATTACATCTACATTGCGACCCAAAAAGCCACTGGGCCGCCGAGCGAATCCGTCAGTCGAAAATGATAGTATATGTTTTGCGATCAAATTCACAGTCAACCATCATATCATCTTCAGTGTGTCGTGATGACGTATCATCAATGTTTACGACGTATATGGCGAATGTTCAAAGGCGTTTTCACAAGATCAATAGGCCCGCTGATGTATCACATCATAAACACCAAAATTTATACGATTATATACAAAAAATTTAAAAAGAAGTACACCGAATGTAATCTTTGCCGAATAAATCTTTTCTCTATTTCTTTTCAAAACGATTTTTGTCATTTTAAAATCCTTTTCTTTTCTTTCACAATGAAGATGTAAATATTTTTATCTTTATAATAAATTTTGTGTTGCTTCGACATTCAACACTCAGGTGAGTGAAACAAGAGTTATTGAGAGCGTATACATGAAATGTGGATTGAAATAGGCAATTGCAGCTATAACATTCAATTTGAATGTAAAATCGTCGAAATTCAGCAATATTCGCATTGTCTTGATTCGCGGCATCACGATAGATCCGATAAACTCAAGTTCAAACCGCTCGACCACGATTGGTTGGAAGTGACTGAAATCTAGGCCGCATTATGGATCAACATGCGGATGCTTTGCATGAGGAACAAGCCGCATCGTATATAGAATTTGCAGATACAACCAGCTTTTATACCCATAAAAGATTGTTGGAACTTTGAGAAAAAAAAAAGAATCTCATGGGATGTCAACCTGCAGCTTTACATTTAGCTAAACCAAAACTCGCCTCAAATGTAATCTCAGATGCAATTATAAGCCGGCATGCATCATTTTCAAGCCATCTTGCTTTTCATATTTGATACAGATTTTATAAAGGAAACTTTTTCTTTTTTTTTTTTTTTTTTTTTTTTAATGGAATGGACATGCTAAGCATTTTTGCTTGAAATTATATCGAAAAACAAAAAAATTTCATGAGATCATTTTGGAAACTTAATAACATGTAAATCCCGTTGACGTACACAAGTGACTGAATTATTTATACGAAAGATGAATGAAAAAATTGAAATGCACGCAATAACAACCTTATCACTGCCTATAATCATAAAATCGATAACCTCTCCTCTCTCATCGGCGAAATTTCAGCTCTGCGCTTTAAAAAAAAATCTTATTTTCAAAACATGAATCATCCGGAGAAAGCGGATTCCAGTGCATTTTGTACGGATGCAATTTTTTATGCTACATCACAATGAAACGCTCGTTGTAAATATAATTTTCAATCATGTTCAAAGTCATCGAATTTTGTGAGATACATTTTTGGCTTGTATTATGCTGGATGGATACAAATGGTTGTCCCTTTTTTAGTTGTAAATCAATTGTTGCGTGAAATTTACTCACCAACCGACACCAATGATTGATTCGCGTGAATCTAGGTAGTTTATAACTCAGTTATAAGAGCAATTGTATATATAATGAAATTTTTCGCACCGGGCGACAAATTTACAACACGTGCTGCGAAAAAAAAAATAAAAAGTGCATAAAGTATTTTGGTATGTAACTGTAATTCTTTTTTTTTTTTTTTTTTTTTTTTTTTTTTCAAAACCGTGAATGGCATTTTTCAACGCAAAATTATATATAGGTGCACATTTTCGTTTTTTTAACTCATAAATATCACTGTTGTGCGAACAATGAAGAAGTGTCAGGTGGTTGAGCCAGAAGTTCTCGGTTATGACGCAAGCAAACACGTCAAAACTACGTAACATTCGAAATCGCTTTATTATTATTTAATATGCAGTACAAAATATATCTTCCCGTTATATACGACACTATTCCAAATAAAAAACGCAACACTTCCCATAAGAATTACATATGAAGTGTTGCGTTTTTTATTTGGATCAGTATATAACGATTCTAGTCTTTGTTTCTAAAAAAAGTATGAAAATGCATACTATTATGTTCTAAAATATACAACTTGGATATTTAAATATTAATTCAAGTTAAACGTATAGAATCAAATTTTGATTACTGCTGGAACGTAATGAACCAATGAAATGTTATTGATAACACGATTCCGAGTGACGTCTGTTAAAGTTCGGAGAGCACCTTTAAATTCATAGTTAAAAGTTTTAATTCTAGTTTGTGTAACTTTTCTGTCGCGCAAAATAGGTACGATCGTTAAGTATTTGGCGGCGCAGAACTTTGGCTGAAAATTTGAGCGTCAAAAACTTACCAAAAAAAAACATTATTTCTCCATTTCAAATTCAAATCTGATTACATTACATTGAAAAAACACAAACTTCCACTAATGGTCTAATTTTTATTTGATTATCGTTGTTCTTCATTCTTGACTTAAAATATTCAACATCAAAGTAACGTTTCAAAGAAACAGTAAACATACGTATATACTTAGTAAACTCTCGGCAATATTTTACAAGTATATATATATATCTGTATATTAAATAAGTTTGAACATGAAATTGCATTTCGTTTATCGCATAAAGCAATTTCGCCCATTTTCGTACTGAAATTAATATCATAAAGTCGTTTCATTTAACGCGATGTTTATTACAATCTCATAACTGAATTGCGCTCGAGTTTTCGTGTGTGACTCAATAACAGAGGCGCCGCAGCACTTTTTCTTGTGACTGCTTACGTGTTACTGTAAATGCACACCAACGCATTTTGAATCGCTAATATACAATGTTATCAAAAGATATGCAAAAAAATCACTTTGCCAAAAGTTGTTAAGAAAAGCACCAAAAAATCTGCATTGAAAATAGCACACGAAATGACTCAGACTTTTTATTTTCTAAAAAATATGCTCTATCAAACACGTCTTTAAAAGAACGCAAAAATAATTTTATTAATTTTTTCCAGGTTGATCACTGTTACACTTAAGGTGGTTCTATGATGATAATTACCCTAGTAAAAAAGATCATATATTGTCTACATATTATTTTCAGAAAATCATATATTGACAATATATGAACAATATATTGGCCATACATGTTTTCATATTTTTCATATACGGACATTATATTGGCAATATATTAGCAACTTTTAAAAACAAATAATATATTGTTTATATATTAACCATACGTTGTAAATATATGGTCAATATATGATTTCTGAAATAATATATTGCCAATATATATTTTATGTATGGACAATATATGATACTTTTTACTAGCTTAAGTGATAAGAAATGTCAGAGACAAATCTGTGGCTTTCGGTAATAATCAGATGAGCTCAAATATTAAAATTTTTCATTTTGATATTGATATTTTATTTTATAAACGTTTTTTTAATAATTATCCTCTATTAAACAATGTTTATTAACGTTTTTTAGATAATGTGCCATCAAATATTAACCACTTGCAACTGATGATGTAATTCTCACGGTTTCTCTAGAAGCACCTCAAATGAAATGCAAAATATTTGTTTCACATAGCGATCTACACAATCTTTTCTTACGCCAAAGCCTGCAGGTCACAGAAAAATATTCACATGAACGAGTTTTTGAAATATTTTTTGATTTCAAAGAGCGCACTTATTCTCATGAAAATTCGGATTATTTTGTCTGAAAAACTGTGGGCGCACTTATATAGCGACAAGACGTTCGAACAAGCTGAATATGTCATGTTGACGAGGCTGACAATAAAAGCAAAACGAAACGCGCATCAGCGATACGCGCAACACGTACATCTCAAGTTGCCAACAGCGAAAGTTTAAAAATTATTACTAAGTATCCGGACATGGTTGTATCGGAAGTAAATATTTGAACGGTTTCATAAACTTCTATTCAAATATTTTGATATTTCATTGGAAAAAGAATTTGAAATCTTTTTACAAATACCTTAGAGAGATTCCTTTTCAATTTTATTTTATAATATATTTTCATTCCAAAAATTGAACATTAGAAAAGTACAAGTTGCCTCGAATTATTTCATTTTAGCTTTTAGTAAACGTGTTATATTTTTATGAAATCTGTTCAATGTTTCAGTATTGTACAAATAAATTTTATATACCGACGAATAGCAAAAAATATAACAAAAATAAATACGTGCATGACACATTTAAAAGAACATTTTTCTTCAACAGTTTTATTATTATTAAAATCCGCACAAAATGGTTTTTTATACATTTTTTTACAGCAGATGAATTTTAAAAAACCAAACCAAAACGAAAATAAATTCGCGAAGCAACTCCATGATAAATGGTTTAAAACAATACATTAAGTTTGATTTTTGTTATTTTAGTTCTTAATCCAGTGAAACCAGTCTTGTGATTAAATCGACTGCGATTGGATTCATTTTTTAATCCTGCAATTAGTTTGTATTTAAATTACTCGATTCGCGTTGATCATATGATCATCGTCATCTATTAACGTTGACGCGTATTTTATTACGGATTAATTATCCCATACTATCACAACTGCAATATTTTTAATTCGAACCAGATGCTATTAATATGAGTACTGTCCACGATTTAACAATAAAATCGTCAAGACGTCAACAAATCCACGAGGCATTAAAACGCCATTCCTCTTCATCTCCATGCGAGACCCGTCAGTCCAAATATCCCATCAAATCAAACTCAAACATAAATCTTCATAGCGCGATAAGACTACTAAACGAGATGTTTAGCTGAATTAGTCCAACAATTATTACACCTCCGTCTAATAAATTCGAAACTTCGCTTATCGCGCCTCCGACAGAGCCGATTTAAAATCAAAATTATAATGTACAATCAGGGAGACTATTAAATCTCTATTTGTATATGTAATAATGGAACAATTTACTCTGCTTAGATATGGGATCGAAATGTTTCGCATTCGATTTAATTAAGACGTTTCCCCTCTCAGCTCTATTACACCATTTTCAAATAATCCCACCTCAATGATAAACTCTCTCGTCGAAATTCTCCCAAAATTGTGTCATCTGTTTAAAACAAAGTTTACAATTTATGTCAAAGGAAATATCAACATTTCGCAAAGTGTATAACTTCGTCAACAAAATTGTTCATGCCGTCTACATTTACATCTGGCAACAACAAGAACACGCGTTCCAGCATGGGTGACAAAAATTGATCTAAGAGGACGGTCAAAAAACTGAGGTTTTGCTCTGACGGAAAGGTCAGTCTGGCGGGATTCCCCCTTGTTTCAAGATAGGAATTCGGTTTTTGAACAGTCTCATTAGTGTCCTCGATAAACACGATTGGTCGAATTGTACAAGTCACTGCGTAGTAAGATTGAAGACACCGTCGCTCCGGTGTCGGCGCTGAGTTTACATAAGTACCGGGGGTGGGGGAGGGGGGGAGCATTTGACGCACGCGTATTGGTGCAGCTGTGGATGTGTGCAGGTGCGCTTATATGCGTGGTAAACAGCGAGAGCACGTCAAATTGAATACGTGCGGCTGAGGTACACGTGTATTCGAGCTTTGTGTTGAGAACACTGTTTTGTGTGGCTCGATAAAAAGACAAAGAGGAGCGCTCGAGGGAACGCTCGCGCAAGCGAGACGCAAAACGCGCGCGCGAGAAAGAGGCAAAACAAAAACACGGAGGTGGCTGACGGATGCGCGCGCAACCCGGGCGCGCCAGCGAGCACTCACTCGATGAATTTCGATGGGGTGCAAAATTAGTTCGAATACAGAGAGTCGAGTCCCGCGAAGAGAGATGCCAAGCCAGGATTTGGCTTATGATTTGTGGTTCGCGGAAAGTTCATTTAATCATTTCTCTGTTGCACTTGACTTTATCATCGAAACTCCCTCGGCCTTTTATTTGAATTTACTGGCCTGCATGCCTGCAATATGCGCGCTGAATTATGCGACACTCCTTTCTCTGTTTCTTTTTTATTTCTACCTCTTTTTCTTTCTTGGTTTTTTTTTTCTAGCAATATTATACATGTACAGCTCGCTTCTGAATTTGCTCGAATTATGTGACACAACTTTGTCGTCAACCTTTTTGTTTCACGTTGAACGTGGAAAGAAAAAAATCGTTTACCCTTTCATTAACAATTCAGTTATCGCTCTCACCCTCTGTTAGCGGGGTTTTTAATTTCAAAATTGAAAACATCTGGGACAAACGACGAATAAATGTTCAAAGCGCTGTTAGTCAAACAAAATGTTGTTGCACAGTAAGCACCGGTTCGCCGTTATAACTACAATATTATGGTGTCTGTCACCGGTTTGAATTCCATCAGACGCGCAGTTTCGAACAAACATAATGACTCGAAATCAAATCTGCGTTCAAGCTGTTTCGCCTATGCATTCGAGCGTCTAGAGTTGTGCTCTGCTTATAAACTTCTATGACAATTCTTGCATCCGGACGGGCACTGGAACAACCAAATCTGCTCGGTGAAATGTCACGATTGATTGTAATTATATGAGGAGTCTGTAAACGCGCGCCCAGCTATCGAACAAGTTCCACAAATTTTGTCCAAGCCATTGAATTGTTATGCATCAGGACCACATTCTCAGAACAATGGTAACGATCTCGGTGGTAAAAAACTAGAAATATTGCAAACAAAATGCAACGTTTTTGATAAGAGGTTCGCCTGAAATGAGTCAATTTAAATTCTACAGGTGATTTTCACTCGGTTAATTGAATGCAGTTTGGCGGTATTGCACATCGCGATCGGACGCCGAGTTTGCAAACCCGATGCTTTCTTAACAAATGTTCGCGAAAGATTACGCCGATGTTTTGCATATTCACTTATTCATATTGGCGCGTTCGATGGCATGAAAAATCGTCTCGGCGTCTTTTCCATGTAAATGTACACGTCGGCTGCTAATTTTGCGAGGCAAACGAAAGTAAGCAAATATGTAAATCGTCGAGGTGCGACTTACCATGCTGATGAGGAGCTGAAAACGCGGAGTGTCTTCGAGGCGACATGTTAGCACGACCCCCTGGTACGCCAGGTACCGTCATGGAAGACAAAGCACCCAGAGGCGTATACGATTTGCACGGTTGCTCCAACTTCTAAAAATGGATTCGAATGCATCATGCCTGCGCGTGTGTTTTTTTTCTTTTTTTTTTCTCACGATCAATGACTCTGGTACTCACCTGTTCCCGCAGTTCGGTCGCTACCGCGGTCGCTGCCGTTTGAGTATGGCTGGTCGAACTTATCCTGTATTGCATACCGGCAATACTGCAGAACCCCTCGTGATGAGTCGAACGTGTCTGGTTCACGTAAACACCTGTAATTTAACAAAAAAAAAACAAACAAATTAATTTGATGCAAAATTTGTTAACTTAAACACGCCGTATTCGAAGATACCAACCTGTTATAGTGACATCCGTGTCTTGATTGACAATGACGACTTTGTTCGAAGGTTTGACCACCTCCTCAATGTCCGAGCTCTGTCTGGCCTTCTTCTTGTCGTAATCGTACTCGTACTTCCTTCGCTTGATGATCTCAACTTCGGAGTCGCTGCTGGAAGTTTCGCTCGATGAGGACCCACGCAGGTGCTTCTCATCGGAATAGGAAGCAGCAAGGATGGCGGAAGCGTTCAAGCTGGCCATCCTCTTACAGACGACCATGTCCTTGAGGTCCATCGTCTCTTCGTGCTTCTTTTTCCTTTGCTTCATCGGTGGCTTCTTCACCGGCTCTTTCTCAACCTTTTCCTTGTCACTCTCGTAGTCCTCGTCCGAGGAGGATGAGGAAGACATCTCCGCCGACATCTCCCAGTGCTTCCCTCTGAGGCCCGGAACCTTTCTTAACTTCCTCTTTGGCGTGTTTGTGTCCACCTTCTTTTCCTTCTGCTTCGAACTTTCCTTCTCCTTTTCTTTAGTTTTCTCTCTTTCTTTTTCCTTGTCTTTCTCCTTCTCTTTCTTCAGAGCCTCTTTCTCCTCCTTCTCTTCTTTACATTTCTTAATTCGCTCTTTTTCTTTTTCCTTGTCTTTCTCCGGCTTTGGTTTGCAGAACCCGCCCAAGTACACACCACCGGCTTCATTCTCGTACAAGCAGTGGACTTTGGCCAGGGCGTTCAGCGAAGCTACTCGGTGCCGCTTGGGACCGCTCCAGAATCCAAACAATCTCATCCTCCTAGACCGCTCCTCCGGCGAGCTCGACCTGTCCTTTCTCCTCAAACTTCTGCTCTTCCTCCTGGGACCATAATCCTCGCTGTCATCCGAATCGGGCACGTTCGACTCGCTGCTGCTTTCCTCGACCTTGAGGTTCAAGTCGAAAAAGCTGTCGCCGTTCTCTTGTTTAGTCTTGCAGACCACCTTCGAACCTTCCACATCGGCCTTTGACTGTTCATCCGATGAATCCCCATCTTTGATAACGCTATTCTCTTTGATCCCTTTCACCGGCTTCTTCGTAACTTTCTTTGACTTAGGGGTACTCTTTGTCGCAACTTTTTTCACCTCCTCCCTGCTTTTCTCACACTCCTTATCGTCCACAATCTCCCGCTTAATATCACTATTTAGTATTTCATCATCCTCCTCATTGCACGCAGCCTTTTTTTCAAAGCCACCTTTATCGCACTCTTTGGATTCGCTCTTCTTCTTTACTACAGCCTTTTCTACAACATTCTTAGACTTCTCCTCCTTCTTCGTCGTCGCGCTCGCCTTTGTGTACTTGTGCGCCAGCTTCGTTTTGGTCTGCTTTTCCAGCTTGAGCTTTCGCTCGGACATGATCTTTGTCCTGGCCAGGGTCTTCTTCTTCAGCTTCTTCGCACAGTCGTCGTCGTTGCCTACGAGTTCCCCGTCCCCGATCGATTTGACTAGCTTCATTTTCTTAGTGATGAACTTTTTTGCCACCGCTGATTTCTTCACCAGGACCGTTTTCTTCGGACAGGTCTTCTTTGGCGACGACTTCTTCGCCTCCTTCTTCACCTTGCCGAACAGCTTGCTGCCGATGTCGCCGTCCTTCTTTTTCTCCACCTTCTTCGCCGTCACTGATTTCGCCGACTTTGCCTTCTTGTCGTTAGTCTTCTTCTTTGTACAAAAAATAGGAGTGTCTGGCTTATTATCTACAGTTTCATTGTCCTCGGTACAACTCGAACTCAGCGACGACTGATCCGTCTCGCTATCCTTTGCGATCCTCTTCTTGTCTTCGCCTTTTTTCTTCACATCCGAGGGCTGTTTCTCAGCCTTAACTTTATCTTCCGCTTTCTTCTTCTTATCGTCCTCCTCGATTATCTTCTCGTCGCCCTTCTTATCACTCGTCTTATCAAGCTTCTTATCCCCAGCCTCCTTTGCTTGCTTTTTCTTGTCCTCGGCCTTATCCGGCTTCTCCTTCTTGTCATCCGCTTTCTTCTTATCCGTCGACTTCTTTTTCTCCTCCATTTTCCTCTTGTTTTCCAACTTTTGCTTCAGGTCCTCGGGTTTAACAGTCTTCTTGAAATTCTTCACCTTTTTCAATTCAGCCACGGTTTTCTTAAGCAGGATCTGATGTTTCTTGGCAACCGGTGTCTTGGCTGCCTTTTGGGCAATAATAGCCTTCTTTTGTGGCTTCATTGCTCTCGTCTTTTTCACATTTTCAGGCTAATCAGTTGTTTCCTTTCGAGATGTTGGAACGAGATATAGAGGCTACCTTACGCTCATGTTGAAGTGATGATTGCAAGACCTTTCACTCCCACCACCACACTGCCTGGAATTAAAAAAAAAAGGAAATCACAACTTTATGAACACAGGTGCAACGACTTTTGTCATTAAAAACGCAAACTTATTCATTCCCACACGGACAAAAATATAGTTCGAATATATTTTACATATATTTTATATACTTAAAATATATTCGACGTATATCTCATTTATAAATTATTTATAAAGCGGCAATAACTTATATAAATTTAATATAAAATAAATATAAATTTTATCGAAAAAATATACAATATTTTATATAATAAATATAAATCCGACATATATTTGTACGTATATTTTTGTCCCTGTGGGTTACAAGAATTCTCCGCCATGACAAATGTTTGAAATGCATATTCATAAAATCATTGTTCCAACGATCAGGCGGTAAAATATAACGTGTATCGTTATATTTATCGTAATGTCGTAATAATTTTTTTTGTATGTATCCAAATGGCTAATTTGAAAAATACCAATTTGATAGTTACCCCGCACATTGCAAATGATACGGGGTGATTATGATTTCATTTTTTACATAAAGTATTACTTAACAAAAAATCTTTGAATTGTGGATCAAGTTTAACAGATTGTAACTAAGGTTGAGATTAGTTATTGATTGCCCCGATATCACAATTACCCCAGTTGACCATATAATATTGTAATATTTTGTGAGATTTGTGTAACATTTCCCCCCTCCTCCGCCCCCAAATAATTAATTCATTACACCGTTCGAATACATAATGAATACATAATTGAATACACAACATCTATTTATTTCTCTAATATCAATAGACCTGCGTCAGTTTAATATGTTTCCAAATGATAATAATTTGGACTATTTTGAATTGACCTTGAATCCTGAAAAAAAACAACATCGTTTAACGAATTTCGTTAACAAAAAGTATTAAAAGCTCTTATGAGCTACCATTTTCACATTTAACGAACGTTTTTTTGTTTTTTATTTCTAAATTCCACAAAAATGTAACAATATTTTTCACATCAATATCTATATAGCTCGACTAAAGTAACCGTTAATAATTGAAAAAATATGACACATTCAAACAGATAGCGTGAAAATTCACTTGACAGATCAGAAAAATAATTGCTGTCAGAAGTGGAACAAAAAAACGTGTCGATAAAATGAAATTTGATTTTTCTCTTGTTTTTTCTATTCTCCTGTGGTGCCGCTGCGCTATAGATTAACACGTTGATTGCCAAACTCTTCAACATCCAATGTAATGTTACACCATATGGTGCCGTTCGACAGTCAACTTGTTAACTATCAATAGAGATTATAACTACCCCTCACATCGTTTTCTAAACAATTTACTATCTAATTTATACTCGTAACATTGAATTTTTGTTCAAACTATAAAAAGGTTTACAATTTATATAACGTTATATCACCAACTGGATGGTTTTTATATTCTGTTTGTCTTTATTTATTCTGTCCCTGATTGAATGTTTTCATCAATTTTGAATGTCACATAAAACGGTTTAGATGTTGCACATATTTTATACATCTCAACCAATCAGTCATTTTTGTTGAACATTTTCTTTTATCATGAGCATAAAAATAACATATTACCAAATCATAAGATGCCTCACAAGCTTCAGATTCAGCATTCAACATTCAAGTCATCTTAAACGTACCGATTGCTTTTCAAATAATTTTCAACATAACTTTTTTAAATGAAAGATGAAATAATTTTTTCATTTTAATAATATTTTAGTTGTCAATAAACATAATACTTATAACGAAGAAATAAGCGACATGCAAAAAATAATTTCAACTTTTGCGCGAGCTGATATTTAACGAAAATTTATCCATACCCGTGTCTTTTTTTTTATCTTTTGCTCTCATTCGCAGGAAACAAATAAAATCCTTCTCGAAAAACAACTTTTTTAATTCAAACATCTCCTTTTGTCTTACAAAATTCAGTTGAAAACAATTTGATGCAAAACGAAATTAATATTGTAAACCATGGAAAAACATACATCGAATGTTGGTATTTTCCAACTTTGAGTTTTAACGTATGGTGAAAAAGAAAGAGCAGCTTAAAAAATGCACACCAAAGAATAATTTAAAAAACAAATTAATTTGAATAAAAAAAATCTATAATCGCCAAGCACGAGTTGAAACAAAAGTAACCATTTTATTGTGAGAAGTCAAATAAATCCGAGTCAGAGACATTTCATATTTTCGTTAACGTCTCTATTCAAATAACATATTACGAACTTATACTCGGTGTACGCCAACTTTTTCCTCAAGTTGAAGAAAGTACACGAACGTTACGTGCCCGAGTATTTGCACAAACTTTTTATTCCCATACATTAAATAACGGATAAAAGTTATTCCACGTTATTCCGACCTACTTGATTTATTCTCTTTTCGTCATATCGAATTTTGAGCTCGCCGCGATTAATTTTATACTTTCATCATAATAAAAATAGTATCCATCATACATACAAAAATATGTGTATCCCGTTTTTTATTCTAAAAACTCATTTTCTCCGAGATTTTTTTTTAATTCGCTTTTCTTCCTTCATTCTCACCCGACGAATATCTCCATTGCATATTCGTCTCTTACAAATATGATCGGATTTCTCTTGTCTAAGGATGAGAATCGAATAAAGCAGGGGTTTCTTGTGACATAGTCATAAAGATATTCCTCTGGGATAACAAACCGCTACAGTGCAAACAATATCATTTCACCGGTACGTTTCTCTGACGAGTCAAAGCTCATTGTACTGTTTCACGCCGAAAATAAATTTTGTGGCTTTCCTCTTAATTTTGTACAAACAATTTTAAATGTATCAATTGAAAATAATTTTCTATCACATTCAAGGTTAAAGCTCAGCACCATAACAATAACCGTCAAACTAGGTCAGTTTTATTCGCGAGTCGGAGTAATAGAATTGTTGAGCATTTTGAATATTTTCATTTCAAAAACTTCGTAATATTATTTCGCCCACAATCTTGCGACAACAGTAAGCTTTGCAAACGATTTAGTTAGCTTAAAAACTTACCGCCGAACAACAACCAAGGGAATGTTAAATTAATGGCGTAGAAAAAAAAATGTTTTTTTTTCTTCCACCTCTTTAGGAGTCATTGATATAAAATGTTTGTCGAGCTCGTTCCTTCATTTCATTCCGACAGGAATCGCACGCGCGCAAAATTGTTGCTCACGAGGGAACTCAAAGACTGCGGAGTTATCAATGCTGACAAATCCGGAGGCTTTTTATCGAGGAGATTGCCGACATTGATCGACGCGTTTTATCAAACTTCAAGCCAAAAATGAAACAAAAAAAAAGTGATCCCTTCCGGCGCGTAATTGACAGTTCATATCGCGTCTCGAAAGGAAACTCTCCGCGCGCGAAGGAAAGACATTTGTGCCCGCTGTAGCGAGAATTCGGCCATTTAAATCCCGTTCCCGTTATTTCGGCTTGTCAATGAACCTTTCCGGCGAACGAGGGAAAATTTTTATATATAAAACCACCGTAAAGAAAACATTCAGAGAAGCCCGACCATGATCTGCATAAATCAAGAACGAGAAACGGGAAAGCACGAGAGCGGAAGTGAAAATCAGTATAATTACGGATGGGCTCCGAAATGAAAACATAGTTTTTTTCATCCCGACTTTTCGACGTGAAATCGGGCCTGGGACGGGTCCTTTAAACCGTGACAGATCTCACAAATTCGTTGAATATTGACAGACAATTTCACCGTGGTAACAATTAACTTTCACGATTTAATTCGCAAGCTGAGAATAGGCGTGATGAAAAAAAGTGGTACGTGGAGGCAAGATCCTCGACTTGCGGCCGGAAATCGATGTTGGGTCCTGCGATAGCGTATAAGAAATTTCGGAGCAGAGAATAAAATATGCGGGGCGCTTTATCGGCGCACAGTATGGTTTGGGAGCGCGCGACTCGGGGATGGTATTGATAAGCTTACGTGTGTTTACCTCTACGTAACGAGAGCAGCCCTTTTGTTGGCACTCGCTGAGCGTGCACTTCAGGCCGACAATTTTCAGGCTTTCACTGCGAACTCAGCGCCAGATTTATGATCACACACAACTGTGCACGTTCACGTGGCCACCTGATCAAGTTTCAACCGATTCAGATACGAATTCACCATCAATTTCGCGATGTCTGTCCCGAAACGAGCAGCACGAAACGTCCCTGCCCTTTTCCCATATACCCATCGGCCATTTTCCTCCTCGCGCGTTCCCCACCAAAACCCATATCTGTCACGCGTTCTTGAACGACTCGAACGCAACAACAAACTCCCCTTGTACTGCGTCTCCGAACTGCACCGGTAATGTAGTACGTCTCTCCAACGTCTACTGATATTAAGGCGACGTCGCCATCTGGCTGAAAATTCACCGTTTATAAATCGATATGAAAATTTTTAATTTGATTTCATTCGAGATGAAAATGATGAAAGATACAATGAGAAATATAGTTTAACATCCCGATTAATTTTATTTTGAAAGAAAAAATATAATTCAATTATCAAAGCTGAAGTACAAGCCACGTTTCAATTTACCTGCAGTGAATGAATGAGTTCTCTGTACTATCTTCAATAAGGTCTATCAAAGTGCTGAATTGTCACAGTCAAATCATAACAAACCAGTGCTTCTAGTGCTTCTAGACCGCATTTCGATCATGTGATTTTATGAATGATTTACTTCAAGGCGTAGCCCATAGATCAAAAAGTGAGCACTGTCAATTAAAATTTCATGCTTTCCTCCCTTGTATTAATTTTATATAACTATTAATTCATTACTTTAATTTCACCACCTGCAAAAAAGAAATTCCAATTATCTTATTTAAAACAATCTTTCTTATACTGCTGTTTTATAAAATGTAAATGTTTTACTTTACAGATTATCTTGAACGATGCATTGAAAACTATTATTTCAAATAAACAAATTTCCTGAAGATGGACATCAGGAGGAAGATCCATCCAAAAACCATTGGCGATGCCTGCTCGGTGGCTTTCATTCTTATAATCATCCCTCTACTCTACTGGTTCGAGATGTTCGTAGTGCTCCCAGCCCTCTTCTCTTACGGTTGCCTGACCTACTGGTGCCATTTCGTCTTCGGTCACTTCCTCATGCTCAACATCGTCGGCAACTTGACCTTCACGGTGCTCTGCGACACGAGCACCAGGCGTTTAATTGTGCCCTCGAGTGACCCCCTGGTCATGCAAAACTGGCGTCTCTGCACAGCCTGCGAGTCGATATCGCCTCCTCGGTCCTGGCACTGCAACGTCTGCGACACCTGCATCCTGAAACGAGACCATCACTGTATTTTCACAGCCTGCTGTATTGGGCACAAGAATCACCGATATTTCATCATGTTTTTAATTTATCTCTTCGTTGCAACGGCCTATGCATTTTTCTATAACAATTACTTCATCTGGAGCAGGATCGAGTTCGTTTTCCCCATGAGCATCATCAAAATCGTCTTCCCTCTGGCGATCTTTGCTTTTGGCTTCGACGGAAGCATCGAGCAGTTTTACCTGATGCTGTACATCGTCACGGCAATCGGCATGCTGTTCACCGGAGCGCTCTGTGTTTATCATCTAAATCTCATCATGAGAGGATGCACGGCGAATGAGAATGAGAAGAGGAAGTTTATGTACAACCTCGGGTGGAGGGACAATTTAAAAGAGGTCCTCGGGGACCGATGGTTTGCTGCAATTTTTCTTCCTTATGTCAAAAGCACGTTGCCTCATGATGGTGTCTCTTGGACTGTGTCCAAACGATTTGAGAGCTCCAGAAAAAGGAAGTAATTTTAGAACTGGAAAAAATAAGTTCATTCAACGATTTTGGGATGAAATTCAAAGTTCCTTGAATGTTTTTTTATATCTTAATATCTCAGGATTAAAATATCTCTTAAAGATAATTAATGTAAATTTTGCATTATGAGATATAGATTAAGTGCACAAAAAGTAAAGTTTTGCATTTTCTTATTAAGTGTAATTGTACTTTCAATGATTTTTTTTTAATATTAGATATTAGAATTATGAAGTTTACGAATATAATGTAATTTTGCAAAGTGATATTTGTTAAAAAAAACGTTTGAAAAAAGTTTAATTTTTATTACTTACCTCTTACTTCATTTATTTTTGTTCTTTGTAACCAAATTTTTACTTTTTTAAATTTATTTTGTAGAGTATTTTGAAAATAATTCAAATAAACTTAACCTTCACTTACCGGCACAAACCAAGTTGGCAAGCAAGCGTACCAATTTTTCGCAAACCGAAGAGCTAACCTCTTTTCACAACTTGATAATCTTTTAGATAAAAATCGGTTCGATCAGTTTTCGTAAGTTTCACTTTGATGTAACTGTTTAATTGAAAAGTTGATTTTTCATCGTAATTGTTAATGATGGCTTCTCCTGCTCCAAAATCCCCCGAATTGTCAGAGAAAAGTCGCAAATACGACAGACAACTCAGGTAAGACAATAAAAAAGTTTGAAATGTTTTCAAAACAATTGTTCGACTGTTTCGTTTTTCAAGGACTATTTTTTCAAACAAATTATTCATAATCATAACAATTTTCGGTTGCATGCAAATAATCGTAAAATTTATTTGAACCATAAAATTAAAAATAATCTTTCATTTTGATATTGAATAATTTGTCAAAAGATAATTTTTTTTGCGACCAGTCGAAGATAATGGGTGAATTTTCAGATTATGGGGTGATCATGGACAAGCAGCACTGGAGTCTGCTCACGTTTGTCTAATAAATGCAACCGGTCTGGGAACTGAGATTCTGAAAGCCTTAGTTTTGCCTGGCATAAATGCCTTTACCATTGTTGATGGCAAAAAAATAACACAAGAAGACATCGGGGTGAAGTAAGAAAACAAATTTGGCAAACAAATTTTGTTCAATCAAAAAAATGTAACGAAAAAAAGAAAACATGTTAATTTTCTTTGCAGTTTCTTTTTAGATTCCGATTCCATTGGTAAATCGCGTGCACAGGTTGCCATGCAGCTACTTGTAGAATTGAATCCAGACGTCAGAGGTGATTACGTAGACGAGGGCCCGGAGCAAATCTTATCAAACGATCCTGAATTTTTTAACAATTTCACTGTCGTTATTGCGACATCGCTGAATGAAAAGTACACCTTAAACTTCACTTCCACGTTCACTTTTTTATTTGTCTATTTTGATTTTTCTATATTTAAATTTAATTTTCAGGGCATTAATATCTCTGTCGAGGAAACTGTGGGACCTGAACATTCCTCTGATTGTGTGCAAGAGCATCGGTTTCATAGCCTACATGCGAGTTCAAACGCGGGAACATCCAATTGTAGAAACGCACCCGGACAACGAAGGCGTGGACCTGAGATTGGATCGGCCCTTCAAGTGTCTTCAGGACCATTTCGACTCGATCAACCTCGATGCCATGGACTTGAAGGACCACTCGCACGTGCCCTACGTAGTCATTCTCTACAAATATTTGCACAAGTGGTTGCAACTGCACAAGACGTTCCCAAAGACGTTTAAAGAGAAGGACGAGTTTCGCGAGTTCATAAGATCGGGAATTCGAAAGGACGAGCATGGAAACCCCGTGGACGAGGAGAATTTCGAGGAAGCTATCAGGGCTGTAAATACTTGTATTAGAGAGTCAGAAGTGCCATCGAACGTCAAGGATATTCTAAGCGACCCTTCGTGCTTGAATGCCACCGCTAAGGTAATCGGAAATGAGTAAATAATACGAGAACCGGTTCGATCTAAAAGGTTACTTGATTTCAATTTAATTCATTCAATTACAGAGCAATTCGTTTTGGATAATTGCTAAAGCGCTCAAGGAGTTCATCGAACAGGAAGGCGAAGGACTTTTACCTCTTAAGGGTGCTCTGCCTGATATGGTCGCTGATACTGAGAAATATATTGCTCTCCAACAGATGTGAGGAATTTTGTATCTGGGATTCAAATTAACTTCTCGCAGAGATGCTTGATCGATCAATCTTGGATTTTTCAGTTACCATAAACAGGCGACGCTCGATGCAGATGCGATCTGGAGGCACACGTTGTACATTCTAAGACAGTTTGGAAAGTCGCCTGATTTGATTTCTGAAAAGGAAGTGAGACTGTTCTCCAGACACGCAGCTGATATTTATGTTGAAAGAGGCACGTGCATTGCTGACGAATATGACCCTAAACATATGAACATCAATGAAATTGGTAACGTTTCAACACCAAAACATCAATTTGTAATTTAATTTAATTTAAATCAATTGTACTAGTGATTCAAAAACATTGTTAATAGCTCAAGAACTTGAGGACCCAGAGAGCTTGATGGTTTATTATGTTGTGCTACGAGGAATCGATAAATTCCAAGCTGAATACAATTCGTACCCTGGAGAATTTGACGAGCATGTTGAACCTGATATTGTTAAACTAAAGGTACGACAAAAATTGACATACAGTTGCCTTTCAAATCAAGTTTTTTAAAAAATAAGAAAAGACAAAATAAAAATTGTACTCCTCAGGCATGCATTTTGAAATTACTGAGCGAATGGGGCTGCGCGCCTTTGATCAAAGATGACTACGTCCACGAATTCTGCCGATTCGGCGGCGCTGAACTGCATTCCGTTTCCGCATTTCTCGGCGGTCTGGCAGCCCAGGAGACGATCAAGTTTATAACAACTCAGTACAAACCGATCCACAACACGTTTATTCATGACGCAGTGACATCAAACTCTGCGACATTCTTCTTTTGAAAAGTTTTATTTATTTAGATTAGATACAAATGTGTCTCGCAGCACAATAAAAACTTAATTGGAACCCGGATTCGCTTGTTTCATTTCAAAGCTAATACTGTTTTCTCAATTATTACTTTTTTTCATGAACGAAGCAAACAATATTAACCGATGAAGATAAAAAGACTGAACAATTTATTGTGAAATTCATTACAAAAAAGGTTTCATTCTTCATTGACCCGCTCCTGGCGCGGTTGAATATAAAAATGTTAGATGGAGATTTTAAGATATTTGTATTTGAATCATTACTATCGCCTTCCTCTGCCCCTTCCTCTTCCACCGCGACCACCCCTTGCACCGCGACTGCCTCTTCCTCGTCCTCTTGTGGTACCTGCAATAAATATGAAATATTCATCACAGTTCTAGAATTATCTTCGTTTTTAACTTAAAATGCTTTATCCGACATACCTCTTGCAGCTTCTTTCTTTTTGGCTTTGGCCTTTGGTGTATCGTCAATCAGCAGAGTTTCGAGAGGTAGAGCATCAGGCAAAATGTAATACCTAATATTGTTACCTCGTAAACTTAGAGTTTCCAACTGAATTGGATCTCGATTTTTAATGGTCATTTTCACAGTCTTCAAGTGTGTGTTCATTGCTACGTCCACTCCTGATTATTTTATACGAAATTACAATCCATTAGTTACAAACGAAAGTATCAATGTTTACAAAACTCGAAAGGTCATTAGATTCACTTTCATTTATTTACAAAAGACAAAAAAATTTATTTTTTGTTGTTTACATTTTGCAGCGACAAAAACAAAAACACCTACCTGTTATTGTACCGTGAACTTGAGTTCCATTTTTCAACTCGATCGTGACAGTCTCGTGACTGAGTTTCATTAAAAATCTGCAAAATAAAATGAACACATTTTATAACAAACAAACAATCTTTTAAAGCGACGCTACAAAGTTTATCGCTTAGGTTAGGTTCACATCACGTTGCGGCAAACAATAACTGTCAACGCTCCGATTGTGGTTCAAACAACAAATGAACAATCAAACACGACAATCATTATTGATTGTCAGATCCACCTACCTCACGAGCTTCATGGTGTTTTTGTTTATTAATCTGTGGTTTTGTTTTAAAAATCGTATCGACCGGCGAAAAACACTTCCACTCTGTTTTCAATACAACCGAATGTATTACCAACCTTCGTAAATCCGCGAGTCGTCGCCAGATGTCTCTCTTGGCATGAAACACATTTTCTTCAAATTTACATACAAAATTAAAAAGCAAAACATACAAATATGTTATTAAAAAAAAAGGCAACACTTCCTGAATTATTCTTTCATTTATTCAACTTCGATTAAATTGTACCTTTTTCATATTCATTATTATCAACAGAATCTAAATCAATCACAAAATTCTTAAATCTAAAAACAAATCAGCCTTGAGTTGGATTGGGTGAGTTGCTGCTTGCTGGCCGCGTTTCTTGAGTTGCTGAAACGTTAAAAAGGCATTGATCTAACGTTTATTTATTTTCAATAAAAAAATGTTATACTTTTTTTTTCATTTACAAATAAAAATCGTTGACAAACCTTTGTAAGAATATGCAAGTGCAGTAGTTATTGTGCGCATATCTCCCTCAATACTGCGAGCCCAATTTTCAACATCCCCAATTTCTTTTAAGGCGCTCGAAAAAGACTCAACAAGATGCAACCAAGATTGCGTCTGTTTAGCAAAATTAGTCGCGCTGGTCTGCAGCTGTTTCGCTTCTGCGTCCAATTTCTTCTGATTTAAATAAGCTTGAGCAACGCTGCAAAAATATCGCCGCTATAGTTTTCTTCCACAAATTGAGGCTAAACTTATGGTTAATTTTGTTTTCACTTTGCTAACTAATTTATCATTTCATAAAACGATTTTGTCGAAATTCTTATCTAAGACTGAATGTCTATTTTGTCAATGGCAGAATACTTAATTTGAATTATTCATTGATAAAACGACTTTTTCTTTCAAGTCAACATTAAGCAGTTGATAAGAGGATAAAATTACCCAACGTTCAAGTGATCAACGAGTGCTTGTGTAAGGTTGCTCGCTGCCTGGACTGCTTCTTTTCTTTTTTGTTCTGGAAACAGTAATTGATCATTAACAGCGAGCAAAGCGACATTGAACCTTCATGCTGCGTAGGATATATATTTTTTCTTCTTGTTTTGATTTTCAATGAACTTTGGCAAGGAGAACTCAACAGCTCATATCAAAAGTCACTAACCTTGTCGCTCTTTCCTGGCTGACTGTTGACTCTGATGTTCTTTTACGATCGTTGACAACATTTCTGCGGTAGAAAAAAAGGTATTTATAAATAATTATATCTGGACATTGACAAATCATAAATAGTAAATCGCCAACCTGAGTCTTATCCTCTTCTGACAGTAAACACAAATCGATCCTCCTGTATGTCATTTATCAACTTTCATCTGAAAAACAAAATTACTATCCAAAATAAATTTCAGCCAAGAACATAACGACAATTCGAAATGTCAAAAGAAAAATTGTACTCACCGAACTGTTTTAATTTAACAATTAAGAAAATTATCAGCTGACATCAAAACAGGAGCATGAAACGTCAATGCCACGTTCGCGCATGCGCACTCACCAACAATGGCACCAAAACAAAGCGAGGAGGACTTTTTTTGTTCAGTTTAATGAAAATGGCGCTTGCAGGGCCAGGGTGCCTTTGGTGCCGAGAGCGGGAATTTAAATAAGGACCCAAAATTGCCATCAGAGTACTGAAAAATGTTTTAAAGATCAAAGCCGAAGCTGGGGGTACCTGAGAGGAAAATTAGCAGGTTCAGTCGTGACACTTCTCATTGATAACTGTGATTCTTAACCTTTGTTTTTCGTCTTGCACTTTTGACGTAAAAAAGAAAGAGAAATCTGTGACAGGATTAGGACGAAATAACGGTACATTTTTGATCGAGTGAAAATCATGTTAGGTCAAGTTTTTCAGCTCAATGAGCATCAATCAAAATGTTGTTTCTGTTATGAAAGATTGAATCCCGGAAAGGTGATTTAAAGGTCTTCGCAAAAAAAGGAGAAAAAAAATCGTTTGAAAGTATAGTGTTTTGAGTTGATTTTCGCACTTATATTTTGCATTAATCGATCAATCATTGCGCAACCAGACAATGCATTTTTATTTCTATTTGAATTGACGTAACAAACTGGAATTTCAAATTACCTTCAGGATGTTGGTTGAATTTTTCACTCAACCGGGATACATATGTGAATTTGACATTTTGGTTTGAATCCAATTTTTAAATCGCCCTAGTGAAAATTGGCCTGTCAGTGTGGCAGCGTGCGAGTTATTATTGACACCGAACCGTTTACTTTCGTCACTCAGTCAGTGCTCTGCAGTTGCAAGATCATCGCTACAGTTGCGAGTTCATTGTTACCGTCAAATATCACCAAAGTTTATTGTTATTTGAAAAACAAAAATATTTACAAGTGTTTTTTGTTTGACAGATGCTCCGGAGATAAAAGTTCATGTGGGACAGTCGAAAACGTGATTTCAAAGTTTGTATAAAAATGATCTGATTTTAATCAAATATGAAAAAGTGCTCCAAAAGATATACTTCAACTTCGATGAAAAATTGAATTGAAGTGAAAGTGGAAATCAAAAATAAAAAAAAAATGAAAAACCACAAGAGCTAACTTGAGAAAGAAATAAATATGCAACTGAACAAATGTTATGTAAACAGAGATCCCAGGAAATGTCAGAAACAAGAGCAGAGAAGTCCTTTTTCTTTGGGTAAATCAAACCGCGGACCGTTATTTTGAAATCGTGAAAGATGGGGCTCAACGGTCTAATTTTTTGGTGAGTGTTCGAATTGCGATCAAATTCATTATGTCTTTTATTCGGCTCGGTTAATCTTTTTAAAGTTCTGTTTTGTTTGGATTCACCCAGGTATCAGAAAAAGATTGGAACTTATGACAAACAGCAATGGGAAAAGACCATCGAGCAGAGGATTTTTGGAGGTTTCACTCATGTTCCTATGAGAGCTGCGAAATTGAAAACAGAATTTATAGACGTGGATCTTGTGAGAGGTGAATTGATTTTTCATCCAGTCTAATTATAAATTAACTACGTGAAAATCAAATTTAAAAATTAAAGCGAAACAAATTATTATACACAAAAATCTTGATTCTTAAAATTTTAAATTATTTTATTTTACAGGATCTTCTTTTCCAAAGGCAAAACCCAAACATGGGTTTAGCACAGTTGCATACTTGGCTGTCAAACGATTGTTACTCTTGCCGGTTCAATACCAATGGTGGATCCAACAAACGAGCACTTACATCTTCCTATTTTTCTTACTACTTTATTTGTTGCAAATTTACAGCGTGGCTTTGTATTATATCCAGACGAGCCAAAATCACGAGTCAGATGTAAGTTTTTTACAAATTAAATTGCAGGATGTAATTCCACTCTCATAAAAAAATTATATATAATGAAATGAAGAGAATGATAGAATTGTATTTCCCCTGTAGATTATTTCGTTCTCGGAAATACTGATTCCGCTCTTCATGATGCTGACGTTATCAGTAATACATTCGCAGATTGTATCCACACATTCTGGTACAAACACTACTTGTAATGGAGATGAGAAACGTCCGAGAAGTGCACGTTTAAAACGAGGGAGATATCGTTTTGAGAAATCAAGACACACACGAAATTTGAGTAAGTTCGTTTTCAAACATTCGACTGTTTTAATTCATTATAATCAAATGGATGATTAAAAATTTCAATTTTCAGATGACAATAAAAACGTGTCTGACGCTAGTCAACAGTCAAAAAATTGCATCGAGATCTCGCCTTCGGTTAGATTTGCGAAGAAAGTGATTATCGAAAGTTTCACTAATAATGTTTCTACTCAGGTAAGAAGTTTGAAATATTGTTTTCGTTTGATGGAGATGGGAAAGAAACTGAAAAAATTTTGTTATTCGTAGCAACACATCTGTAATCCTCAAGATAAAATTGAAAAAACTTCGCAATCTCATAGGAATGTTTTGCCTGAAGTCGTAAACAATGATGAAGAAAAGCTGGGTATGTGTTGTTGTGCTAAAGCAGACAAGAATATTTATTTATTTATTTACAGATATTTATCTCTTGTTATTGCAGATAATGAAGCACAAGCTGAGATAACGGACCCTGTTCCTCAAGATGATGATGGTTTTGAGAGTCTAAACGGTAACGATGCTTCGAGCGATGATAGAGAAAATGTACTGGTCGGATCCAAATTGGAGCCAGCCAAAAGTGACTCTTTACCATCAACTTCAAATGTTAACAATTTTTGTGAAGAAGAAGTGAGATATGAAAATCTGGTAAAGATTATTTCTTTCACAAGTAATGATAATTACCACCGAAATATAGAAAAAAAGGGGCCTAAAATGATTTTCTTTTTTCTAGGAAAGGGATACTGAAAATTCAAGTTCTAGAGAAAGCCCTTTGCAATGCGATAGCGAAGAAGAAGGAGAATGTGAGGAAAATGCAACAAACCATTTAACCGAAGCTACAACTTCAGCAACAGAATGGATGGGGGTGACAACCAATAGTGACGATTGTAGCTACAGGTGATACAAACTTAATTGTAAACTACAAAAGGTGAAAAATAAACAAGACAATTTTGTTAACTGAAAAAAATTATTTTTTAGTTCTGAATTTGAAGGACCCGAATCTCACAACGAGGGGAGTTTCAATTACTCCAGCGACTTGCTGGAGCACCCTTTTTCTTGGGAATTCGAAATTCCTCCCTCGAGTTCCAGTTGCACTTCTTCGGACAGAGGTACAAAGTTATAAAAATATTGTATTAATCATTGCTTCATAATATTTCTAACACATTTCACTTAACACTCTTCAACTATTTACGAACGATCAATAATATTAATTATGATTCTAAACAAAAAAAATTCTGGATAATGAAGTAATGCAAACAAAACTGTTACAGTATCATGTACAATATGGACTCGACGTGAAATCAAGAAAGCAAAGCTATCTGTTCTTGACATAAGTTCCGCAATAATTGCGAGGGTAGAGTCAATGCCGGAGAGTATGGATTACTTTTACGGGGGATTGATACTCGCGATAGTGTTGTCTTTAGTGCCTTCCATTAGACGCTTAAATGATCACTTCAATGTGGACTCTGCCATTAATAGCACTAATCTTTTGATCCCGGCTAATTTGACTTTAACTAACGTTGAACCATATTCAGAGCTCATTATCAAATTGATCAACGTTGCATTCGGCACTTCGTTATGGTAAGCTTCGCTCTGTCTGCTCGTGCTGATTTCATGTTTCCTTAAAATCAATTAATTAAAGGTTACAGTTCATCATTATTTTCTCTTCAGGGAGCGATCGATCATTCTGATCTCAGCTTTTGAGAGGCTCGTTTTGTCCTTTCTGATTTTTTTCTTGCTGGCAGTCGCAGAAAGAACTTACAAACAAAGACTACTCTATGCTAAATTGTTCTCTCACTTGACATCCTCAAGGCGTGCAAGAAAATCCGATCTACCTCATTTTAGACTAAACAAAGTTCAAAATATAAGAACTTGGCTGAGCATCAGATCTTATTTGAAGGTTTGTTTAGAAACTGTTTTAATTATTTAAATTATTTTAATGAACTTTGATGATTGCTATAAGTTGTTATTTCTTTTCAGAGAAGAGGCCCGCAAAGATCTGTCGACGTTATAGTGTCGTCTATATTTATTGTTACTTTACTTTTGCTATCGTTTGTCAGTTTGGAACTTATTAAAGTTTGTAGTAAAACAATTGTTTCTTATAAGTTTGAACTAAAAACAACTGGTTACAAACAAACTTTCAATTTCAGGACCTCGACAATTTGCATCTGCAGTACAATGTAGAGGCACTGTTCTGGAGCTTTGCTTTTGGAATGTTCATTCTGAGATTTATGACTTTGGGAACGAAAATAAACAAAAAGTACCGCAATCTTTCTATTCTAATAACGGAGCAGGTGTGTATCTTCTCATTTATTCAATGAGAATATTCAGACCTCGACACTGATGGATTATTTGTTTTTTCAGATCAACCTGTATCTGCAAATTGAACAAAAGCCACACAAGAAAGATGAGCTCATGGTTGCAAACAGTGTTTTGAAGTTAGCCGCTGATTTGATAAAGGTAATTCAGAAGAATAATAACAAAATGTTTTGAAATCTCTCTTAATCATCAAATATTGAAGAAAAATGTTTTTGTTTTCAGGAATTGGAGAATCCTTTTAAAATTTCTGGTCTTTCAGACAATCCCTATCTCTACACTATAACAAAGGTGGTTTTATTATCTGCACTCTCTGGAGTATTATCCGAATTACTTGGATTTAAATTGAAACTTCACAAAATCAAGATCAAATAATCTTGATGATGCTCAAATATTTGCATGTCACAATGCCCAGTGGTAACAAAATGTCCTGAAGACTTAGAAATTTTGAAACCGTGATACTTTGGAAAAATAGCTATTACTCTGCGAACAATGAAAAAAGTAAAAAAAAGTTGTTTAAGCTCTAATTTCTGAATTTTAATAAATTCTATTTGAAGAAAGTATTTGAATAAGAAATAGAAATAGAATTTAATAGATTCTTCTACAGCTAAAACTATTTTTACCAAACTCATTCGAGCTGCATACTCTGAGCTTTTTTAAATTGTTAAAATTTAATTAATATGAATGTTGTATAATAGTTGTAAAAAATTAATTTTTTAGAGAATATTTAAAAGTTATCTGACGAAGATCAGCGATCCAATATATTAAATGATAAAACAAGTAAGTCATTTTAGTCATTGATATAGTAAAGTTTGATAGTTCCTACTGTTAAAACAAAAAATTGTTTCAAGTAGCGATGAGTTGTGTTCCATTTAAATTATGTGTAATAATATGAAGATTGAAGAAAACTCAATTTTAAATACATCTAATAAAATAAAAGAACTTTTCAAGGTTTATCCTTTTTTGAATAACTATTTATAGTTAATTCAATATAACATAGTCGCTGATATTGCTAAGAATTGTTTGAATAATAGTTCAATTTTTGAAACTCAGAAATTCGAGTAATCGTTTTGCATTTTTAGTAGTTTTGTTAAATAGCGACATTGTCAAATGAGATGATCAATCCCTGACTTTGAGTCATACATAAATTAAGATAATAAAATATTAACAGGGTTTGATCAAAGTCATATTGCTAATAGGTAATATTTTTTGATGCAATGTACATGTATATAGGTTTTGTAGAATGCCGTGTATATAATGTACAGATATACACACACCAATTGTACTATTTGTGAGATGTACCTGTGTATATACATATGAGTAACGATATTAGTTTATAAGACATTTAATTCTCGATTTTCCTCCTTTGTAAATGTGTCTACGTTTTATTACCTCCGAGTCTCTAATATTATCTCATCTCATCTCCTTTTTAAATATATTTATAGTCCAGTATACACATTCTCTGTACGATTTTTTTAATAAATAAACAAAATTTTATTTCCACATCACAAGATCACAAAGTGAACTTGATGTTCTCAAAAATCTAGTCCAACTCCATTCAAGAACTGCATTAAAATGAATTTAAGTTCAACTTATTTAAGCATTTTGAAAACGAATCAAAATTGAAAATCAAATTTGTGACATCTGCAGATATAAGGTTACTCTAATTTTTATTATCGTTTTGCGCACATGAGAGAACGGTTACACGTTAACTAAGATGTGTGGAGGGAGGGCGCCGCGGACCATCCAACGTCCCTGGCCGGTTTCTCAACACACCGGATAAATTCGACGCGACTCAACTGTAGTTGTCAAGCTGCGTGATACGACCTCAAACGAAACGTTTTTTGATTTTCAACTTTGCGTTGATGCTACGCCGATAAATGACGAGGCGCTTCCGGGATAGCGCCGGCAAGTTTACCAAATTTCAACAGAGCAATTCGACTTGATGAGACGTGAACATGTGTCAGGATGGATTTCAAACTTTTGCCTGGCTCTCGAAGATTGTCGGCATGCCTTTGGACCAGGTAAACTTAAAAACTATCCGCGTGCTTAGAACTTTGACAGCGATTTGTTTATGAACCGAAATATTGAGAGGTTGAAATAGTTTTATGGATCGAAGTATGGAACTTATTTTTAAACTTAAAAAACGCAGCGTTGAACACCGAGTGAGTTTGAACACGTGCCGTGCAAAATGACATCATTTTTATTGACATTATTTATTGTCTGTAAACATTTTCAATTGAGTTTCTCGAATTTAAGTTTGAATTCTACATCTTCAAGGTTCTGCTTAAAAAAGAATTTAAATAAAAAATTGTTTTTGTATGTTTCTTTTAATCTTATTATAGTTTTCTATAACGCTCTTGTTACTGATAAACTTGCTGGTCTGATAATAAATAATCAGATCTAATATGTGGCAGGTATTATTCGAGCGAAATTAACTACTTCTGTTCAAACAAGCATTAAAAGTTCGTATAGTCACAGTCTGAATGTGATGTGCTTATAAGTCAAAGAATTATAAATAATAATGGCACAAAGATGATTCATGAGAAAGATCTATTTAAGAGCAAAAACTCGAATAAAAATCATCAGCAATTTTGAATAATTTAAATAACTCTGCATATTCAAATAGTACGAAAAATTCAGTTGTGTAAATGAGAAAAAAGTGTTTATAAAGATATTGTTGCAAGTTGTAAATACAATGGGTATCTTGTTCTATACAAATTTTCTCATGTGACAAAATACAAACAACGCAATAACATCCATGTCGCAATACCGTTATTGTACCTATATGTATTACTTAAAGCCTCGTTGATTTCTGCACTATATATATTAGCTGTTCGAATTATTTCAATTGCAAATATCGAAGATAACATTTAAAATTCGAAATGAATCATAACTAATTTTATACATTTTTTGTTCATTTTTATTCTACTACTTTTTTCGAAATTATTTATTCAATCATTTTAAAGATTGATGAACAAATTTTAAATTAGATCGGATGTCAAATTACCTTTCTCCATCGCATGTGTATATGACTCCCGGTGAAACTTGATAGAAAAATGAAATTGCGAGACGATTATTAACAGTTATTTTGCATTTAGAAACACAAAAAATAATGTCATTTTATAATTTGATTTTGATGGGAATATTAGATTTGCGGTTTATTTTCAGGTCAACTTCGTACTCTGTCAAATCGCAGCCTTGATCTTGGCAGGAATGTTTCGAGGAAAATTGCATCCCAGTAAAGTGCCGACACAAACTAGACATTTATTTGGCCTCGTTATTGGACTTTTATTTGGCTATTTTTGTTTCGGCAAGTAAGTTTTTATCACATTTGTGGACCCTTTTCCCTTCCTTTTGATTACTATTTGGTGCATATGAGCATCTTATTTTCATTTAACTAGATCAATTTAAATCCAAGTACTCACCATTTTTATTGGCCCTACTTGAAAACTGAACAGCAGACTGAAAAATAAAAGAGAAAAAAAATTAGCTTTATATTTCGTAATTGACCAATGATTGATGAATTAACATTTTCACTTCATCTTTTGAATAAGCATATTTGCTTTTTGTTACAGCAAAGTGGTACACATCATTGTATTACCGTTACTATGTTACATACCAATATGTTACTTGAGCCCGTTCTATGTACAAAAGTAAGTTGTTTTAACAACTTAGTAGTAAACTTTTTCAACAAAATTAATTTTCAGGCTAATATTTTAATATAATTTAATTCTTTCAATGATTTTAGATGTGTAATGGTGATATCTTTGGTGTACCTATCATGGTTACATATACACCGACAAATATATGAATACGGTGCATACAATCTTGACATTACAGGTACACATTATACATTACACAAAATAACTCCAGATGTGATTCAATTTCGAATTTCACAACAACTAATTTTTGTTCAATCTCTCAGGTCCAATTATGGTTTTAGTCCAGAGAACAACGAGTATAGCTTTCAGCATACACGATGGTCTGGCAAGAAAATCAGAAGAATTGTCGGAGTTGCAAAAATACCAAGCAATCAAGTAAATTGACATCTGAAAATATTTATTTTTGTATATAAAAAAATTGTATTGCACTTTAATTTTAATCTGAACAATGTTTAGCAAAATTCCGAGCATGTTGGAATACTTCAGCTACAATCTTAATTTTCAAACGTTAATGGCTGGCCCAATCATTTTTTATCAAAATTATATAGATTTCATAAACGGGAACAATTTCGCAGCTGTTCAAGACAAAAAAGTGAGTAAATATTTTGTACCATCCATCAGATTGTCTGAGCTTAATTTTTATTTATTTTCGAGTAATGAATTTAAGTTGTCTTTGTATGTTTAGGGTAGTAGCAATGTTACGAGCAAAATTGAACATGAACCCTCTGCAACGTCTGAAGTGATAAAAAAATTGTCAATGTCTGCTATATGTCTTGCCATTATACTCACACTTAATCCAATTTACCCCATGAAAAGAGTAAAAGGTACCGACTTTATTTATAACAACCAAAAATTATTCAGCAAATTAAAATTTCATTTCAAACTAAATTTTCAGATAAACTTTTTTGCTGTTCAATTTACTATTCGTATTTTTCACAGATGAGGAATTTCTGAGAGACACTTCTATGGTGTACAAAATTTGGTACTTGATTATAGCAACAACACTGGCCAGGATGAAATACTTTTTCGCTTGGATTTTTGCCGATGCCATTTGCAATAACGCTGGTCTCGGCTTCAATGGTTATGATGAACATAACAAACCGAAATGGGATCTCATTTCTAACGTTGATGCCATCAAGTTTGAGGTACACATTAATTAAAAAAATGTCAATCAATAAAAAAATGAGAAATTTTAATATTTTGTACAGACAGCTACGAATCTGAGAGAAGCGGTATCAGTTTGGAATAAAGGGACGAGCAGGTGGCTCAGATCTCTTGTCTATGAAAGAATCAATCGTTACAGGACGATTTACACGTACGCTTTGTCTGCTATCTGGCATGGTTTCTATCCAGGATATTACCTCACTTTTGCCAACGCTGCTTTGTTCACATTTTCTGCGCGAGCGGTAAAGATATATTTTTTTCAAACATAAAGTGCAGAAAAATTGATCTGAAATTGTATGTTATTTTAATTTTTATTTCTTCGCAGGTACGTCGACATGTAAGGCCTTATTTCCAAGGATCATCTTTTGCGAAATATTTTTATGACATTTTGACGATGTTGACAACTCGTATCTTCATGACATACTTGGCCTTTAGCTTTGTTCTTCTAGAATTCTATCCTTCGATCAATATTTATCTGTAAGTTGTTCAAACAAATTAAATGAATTCAATGGCAATATAAAAAAGTAATTAATGAATATAATAAGTCTGTTAATATAATAATAATTAGTAGCATATTTAATAAGTTATGTATAACTAATAAGATAATTTGATGATAAACTGATAAATTGATGGTAAATTTTAGATCAGCTAAAATTTCAGTTGTCGTTTTTAGGCACATGTACCTGATTCCACATGTTGCGGGAATAGGAGCTATAATATTTCTACCTTTACTGCCAAAAATACAGCAGACTGAGACAACAAAACAACGAAAAAATAAAACGCCGGTTACTGAAATCGGTGAAATGTCAAATGTAAAAAAACCAAAATCCCAGTGAAATGCAGCATTTGTTGTTCAAATGATTTACGAGTTTAAAGACAATTCAATATACACAAATCAACCGATCTCACGCGTAAAAATTTCATTCGTCATAGTATTCAAAAACAAAAGACTAAAAGATGACTAAAGTATTATGACAAATTAAAACTGTGATTAGCTACGAAGAATATTGTTTACAAGATGTATATAAAAAGTTGTTACAAAGATCGAAATAAAAAGTAGTGCCTTTGGTAAATAAATTTTATAATCTTTTTTTATTCCTTTTTAGTATTATTAAATTATGTTATCAAGAACATAACTATTGATTAGATTTTCTGTTGTATATTTTGTATAATATATTTTAATTCTATTTTTTTTATTCAAATAGATTTCTCGTTTAATTTGTTTGCTGATGAGATGTTCGAGAATTGGCATCAATTTTTATATTTCAAGTTAACACCTTCTACTTTGTTTTCGTAAAATTGTAATGTTTCAAACTAATAAATTATTATTTTCTGAAAACTTGATTAATCAAAAGATAAAGAAAATTTACCAATGAGTAACGTTTGAATTTTTATGACATGAAAGATGTAATATGAATAATCACTACTGTGCTGTTGGCGTGTATTCTACGTAATTTTATTATATCAAAATTCTTAATGAATCACACGTATTTTCCGATTTGACAAAAATCTTATATAAAAACCAAAGATGTTTTTTTCATGCTCACCAACTAGCGCCACAGTTTATCCTTAAAAAATAAAAATTGTTTACAAAAATATTTTATCACAACTATAAATAGATGATATTTTTCTCGAATGATTTATAATGAAAAAAAAATGATCCTCGCGCCGTGAATGAGAAACTTATCATTTAAAGCTGTGAATGCAAAAATTGACATCTCTTCAATCATGCATCGATAATAAACTAATCATGACACGAGTTTTTAAGAAAATATAGTTTTTCATTCGACAGGAAAACAAATATTTGATTTATACATCCGTTAATGTTTCAAGTTTAGCTCATAATTTGTAGATATTTCATGTTTGTTGGGTAAAAGAGCGTTCTACAATTAAATTTCATGAACGAAATTGAAATTCATCTGAACGATTCAAAGTTTGAATAAAATTGTTAAATACAAATTTAATATAAATCAAACTCGATTGGTTCGTCGATCACATCAAGTGACGTTCGTTTTATATCAGACAGAAGATGACTCTTTTTTGAACCGATCGGAACGTAAACAAATGAACGCATTAATTACGCAGACATTCTTGCAGATGTCAGATCACTTGAATGAATGACGAAAAGGGGATGCAAGTAGAAGTCGAAGATAAAAAGTGGAACGTGATGCAAACATCGACTGTCCGTTCAAGCATATGAAGCGTCGCTGATATAAACGGTCCAGAGGTCCCTGACATAGGACAGTGTTCGTTAGACTCTTCAGTATTTCGATCCTAGAGCTAGCGCAACAACTAAAGCCATCCACAGTAAGTTTCACTTTTTATTTTTATTAATTATGACTTTAATAATTAATTAATCAGCCTTATTATCTATTGATTAGTTTATTAAGTTCTTTTTATCAATTTTTTACATAAATTAATTTTAAGTAAATTGATTATTAATTTTAAAATCAATTTTCTTATACCATACTCTACATGTCTGTTACAAGTAGATTAATTTGCAATTAAGAGGTATTAGTTTAACAATATATGATTATCTTGGCAATTACTTTTTGACGCGATAAGGTCGGCGAAATAAAAGTACTAGCGATAGATGTAACGAGTTACTTGCACTAAAACGTGTAAATCACTTTGCAATTTATAAGAACAAATTTTTACAGTTTTGTCACATTTCAACATCTTTAACATGTTGACAAACGAACTTTTTTTATCATCAATAATTATCACCGAAATTTATAAAATTAATTATTTTTTTAAATAAACAAAAGGAAATTTCTCTAATTAACGGATCTTAAAATGTTCAAATTTTATCCTGTTTATGAACAGTGAATAGAGGAAACTTATTATTTTTGTTACAAAATCTAAATATTGTTTACGAAATCAGCGTTTCGTAATAACCATGACCGTTCGTTCTTTTCCTTATTTTTTTATCTTCGCAACAATATTTTATTTAAATATTTGAGTCACAAACTTTGTATTGTAAATGAAAAGTATCAACTGTAGATAACTGACACAACTGACCAACGCCGAAAGCAAAAACATAATTTCATTGAAAGTACTTTTTCTTTAAATGTCAATCAACTTTTGTCTATCTTTTCAAAACAATTTCGTGTTTGAATTTTAAACTGCAAAAGAAAAACATTTGTTTTTAAACGCACAGCATTAATTATTGCTATTTTTGTGTCATGACTGCATTTAAAGTAATTTAGTATTGTCTCGAATGGAAAAAATTGGTAATTCATTGGGTGTATTATCGATAGTGATTCACTCAAATGAATAACTGTATTCTTCTTCATTCTTTCACTAGCTTGTAAAATGCCATTCAGCATACATTTTTACATTCAAATATTTTGTTTTGTTTTTGCAAATTGTGCAAATTGTTTTATTGCTTTTTGGTCTATTCAGGTAGTTTCTTTTAAGTATTACAAACAATGCACCTTTGAAATGTCCCATTTTAAATTTGTTACAAGTTTACAATGTTCTACACTTCTTAACGTGACACGCGGTTGTAAATTTTATTTAACCACCGAAGTTTTCTCGTTCGACAAAATTATCACGTTCGATTCACGTGTTCCAAGAACCGACTCATTACTCACTCAAGAGTTAACAAATTAAAAAATTCTCTCAAACGGAAGGATGCAGTCTTTTCATTTGCCGTTCAGTTTATTCCGTTTAATTAATTTCAATACAACTTTCCACATCAGATGTTTCACTTTTGCAACCTTCGACGTGAAAATAAATCCTCAATTTAGGGAAAAAATCGTCTCTCTCCAGTTTTATTTTTGTGAATGTCTTTTTTTAAAAAATCGGGTCGTATTCTTAGAATTCTATTTGAACAAAGATTCCAGTAAAAACCAGTCTGAAATAAAATTTCGGAAAACGTTTTAAGTTATAAAAATAAATAGAAGAATAATTCAGCAGAGGTTTAACAGTTTCGCGTATCATTTTATGTATTCAAGCTCGTATAAAAGTGCCCCGCGGATCGCGCAGTCACCTCGGCGCATGCGCCAGTAGAATAATTTCTGGAAGAAATATCGAGCTGAGTTCACACGGCAGCTCATCAACAGTGGCACGGGCATCCTGAGCGTGTGTTACGGAAGTGTCTTGTGTGTTTACATCAAGTAGCTCATCGCCAGATCTTTTCTGGAATCGTGTCGTAACTGCGATATAAATGGATGCCTCTTCCAGCCGATCTTGTTGAGACTGATTAGAGATAATATTTTGGCTGAGTGCGAGAGACAGATTGGTGGCCCTGCGTATTCTCCGCTGTGAGACGCGTCTGGTGTGCCCCACCGCATGACACCGCGTTCAAAATTTCCAACGATTCTGCCAACGATGAGCGTAAACGTTCACTCCTATCTTAGCTCAAAAAAGTTACAGTTCGAGCGGTTCAAGAAGACTCATCTGAGTGAGTAATCTCTGTTACAAGATTTGATTTTTCGTTTGACACTTATACGTCAAACTTTTAAATCTTTTCGGATCTCTTTTTTTCGGACATTTTTTTTTCCAAAACAAAACTTTGTATTCTTCTTTGCTCTTTGCTCTGCAGATCGATTGATTTCATTCACCCGTTTTGTTTAGAGGTCAAGTTGAATCGCGATTCTAACTCTTTTAATTAAGATGATTTTATTAAGAACACTTAATAATAGAGGAACAAAAATAAGCAACTCTTGGCTAGATAAAAAAGGCTGACCTATCTGAATCGGCTGATTGCAAATGCGTCCAAACATTTACGAAGTGGGGATGTTGAGAACCGGTACGATGAGCACGTGCTCACTGCGTGATGGGTCCTATTAACGTTATGTTTACTAAGAAAACTTATCGTTTAACCAGACCTAAGCAAAAATTGACTCGAATTTTATGCTTCAAACGTTGAAATTAAAAAGGATAAAAACTTGTTCGAAATTTCAATTCTCCTATCTAAAAATAAAATCCTCGAACGAAACTGATAATGACCAAAGGCCATAAGTGTCTATAATCACAGACGTTTTTTATCCAACTTGTCATTGTATCTTTTGTTTTCATTGAAATGTTTTGCTACGAACAGATTATGGTATCAGAAAAAGTTCTGTGGCTCCAAGTCCGTGACCTCAAACCTTGTTCTGAAACCTTGAGAAAAAAAATTTTCAGATGAATATTCAAAATTGCTATGGAGTTATTAATCATAGATAAAATTAGTTTAATTTGATAATTTTATAAACGAGATGATATAGTTTTTAGTCCATGACATAATTGATTCGCAAAACGGTTCTCCGATGCAATTCGTATCGACGATGCCAATGATCCAATTTTGGATCCAATTGCAACCTGATAGGAACTCAAACTTAATTCACAAGTGTTTAAAAAGTTAAGTTTTTTAACTTGCAATACGAAAATGGATCACGTTTTGCAAAACCGCTTATAACACGTGCACGATAAAAACAATCACCAGCGGCAAGTTGACGATCCACTTGTGCAGATAATCTCTCTTATCGAATCGGCAACAACATTTTCTATTTTCAATCAACGATTTGTAATCGTTTGTTTTGTTACAGCTAGTGGAATAATGGCGAGCACCGTGGCAGGTCTTGCCATTTTCTGGCTGTCCCTGGGTTACCTGGGCCAATCGCACAAGTTGCCAGAAACTTTGCACTATCTGCCAAATTATGAAGGTAGAAATCAGCAGACGATGTGCCAATGACAGCTTAGACAACTGGTTTAATTCCATTCGCTGTTGCAGGTTCAATGCCACAGGGTTACAAACAAATCGTCGACACCGCGGAGTTCCGTCACCTCAAACTGCCTCCGATAAACGCAAAAGCCCGAAACTCGTCGGTTGAGTTCGCCAACATGGTGGTTCACCGTCAAGGGAGACTGGAGAACAACATTGCCGGTGCTGGTGTGTCAATCTCAGAAAACAGTCCAGCTGAAAATCAGTACGCTTATCTGCATCCCTCCGAGGATGCTCTGGAAAAGTCCGTGGATGCCTTTATTGCCATCAAAGCTTCTGCATATCTAGTCCATAGTAGTTGCCAACGGTATTTGCATTTAAATAGTTTTTTTTTGCAAAAACTTTCGAATTGACTTTTCGTTTTTTTTGTTATTGTGAGATTTGTTTGTTTACATTGTCTTATCTTGTTTCAGGTTTGGTGTAAGTGCGGCAAAATGCGCCCAATTCGTGTCGAGTTTGTCATTGGAAGGAACTTCCTTAGGTAGCAGTTGTGCGTCGGAACAAATGGCTGAGTGCAATCCGTTGGCAAAGTACCGTTCCATCGACGGCAGCTGCAACAATCTAGACAACCCGAGATGGGGTAGCGCTCTGACGGCCTACAACCGACTCTTGTTCCCGCACTATTCGGATGGTAAGCATCGTTTTTCAAGCCCCTTTGTAGTTCACTTCATAACCCAACGCAAATCGCCATAGAGAGCAACGGTTCCGTTCGTGGACACATCGTCTTATAAGATTCACGCAGCTGGACTGGATTTTGCATAAATCATTGTCATACGCGAATATCATCAGAGGCGAACTTAGTTGGCAGAGCAAACTTTTTTTTTGTACTTTTTCAAATTTTCGTAACCAGTGTAATGACGGTTCAAGTTGTTTGTTTGTTTTTTTTTTGTTTATTTCTCGCGCCTGAAGTTGCTTTTGATTGATTAGTTACCCTTTGTTTGATTTTCAAATAATAATCAAACTTATTTACAGCCTTTGAACGTTTGGCGCTTCCTTTGTTCTTGATTCCACTTACAATTCCTATTTTTCCATAAATATTTTCCTAAGGATCTCATCAAGTGTTACATAGAATTTCAAAGTTTGGAGAAAATTGGTTTGAATTGATGCAACTTTGTTTGAAATCCTGATCCCAAGGGCGCTGATGGATAACGTTCGTCAATTGGCTTAACAATATATATTGTGTGATTTGCATTACAGTTGTTGTACGATAACGCACATAGAGCATAAAATGCCCGATCGTAGCAGTGAATAATACTGCAATAGGGTGCCCCGGTCGACAGATTCTATCCAGCGATGGAAGTGTATGTAAACTAATTCGGATATAACTTTAAATTTTTTATATTAAATTATCAGTATCACAATAACTGTGTTTAGACGAACAACTTTGTATACGTTGGTGCTCACACGCGATTGTAATTTGCATATCTCGATCGGGTGGTGAACAGTTTCAGAGAACACGAAATTTATTATTTAACATTTTAAATTTAAATTGCATTTTCTTATATATAAATTATTTTTATCTTTGAATATCTCTAAAACTTGTTGTCACTCGTTCGAATTTCAGTTTAGGTCATACTCATATAAGACAATTTTTTCCCTTGTTTTGGAATCTTTTCAATGTCTACATTAGTGTACTATAATAATAGTGTATCGGATTGAACATTGATTAGATTGTGAAACAACGGAGTAGAAATATTTTTTTATAACAATGCAGCGTGCGAGGCAATCATCCTCGACCAATCATCACTTACGATTCGCTGCTCAGCCGCTGTGCGAAGTTGATGAACTGATAAAGCAACGGAATCTGATAAAACTTGATTAAAAATTGATACCAATCATAAAATTCAAAACAACCTTGAGCAGTGCATCGTAACTTCAATTCTCTTTAGTTTTTTTTTTTTTTTCAACTTTCAGCGTTTGTTACTTTTGGTTCAAAGCAGGCTGATAAGAGAGTGCAAGAGAAAGTCTTTGCGAGAATGGATTTTTGGATGCTTTTTAGGGATGACAAAAGGAGGCGTTAGATTTTTGTTCCCAATTTCAATCTCATACTATGAACAAAGATGAAAAGACCTACGCGCTGCATTGCCTCTATCCAATCTGGAGTTTCAAGCAAATTAAATGAAAGTTATAATCTTTTTTTGACGAAGTATTTTACAATTTTAGTTCTTTCATCATTCTTCCTTGGTAGTGCAAATTGGATACAAATTAAAATCAAAGTGAGAGATTAAATGCACTTTTTACAAAATCAACTCCGGATTGATTAACTGAACGTTTTAGCATTTTAAGAAGTCTAATCTGTTATTTGTTTTTTCTTCGCCTTGTTTCACCAATTGGAACAATCAGGCATCCAACAACCAAAATCGGTGAGGAGTAGAGGAATCTGGTTGCCAAGTGCGAGGGTTGTGACTACCACATTGTCAAGTTCCAATGACCAGTCAGACATATCAAAAACGCTTGCAATAATGCAGTGGACGCAATTTATATCGCACGACCTGTCGCACACTCCCGTGCGAAATATGAGTAAGTGCCAAGATTTCAATTAATTCTACAAGTTCTTTTAATTATTTTGTTATTTTCCTTCAATTAAAAAAATCAACTTTTTGTCATGTTTATTTTATTTAATTCTACTTTTATTTCACTTTTTCCATTAAAATTTCAGTTGTGTCAGGCAAGCCAATTTCATGCTGCCGCACTGATGGCAACTCATTGTCGCCTCGTGAACTGCATCCTGACTGCGCTCCAATTTCCGTTCCCGACAAAGATCCTGTGTACAGTGAGCACAGGATCAGATGTCTGGATTATGTCCGATCGTTACCTGTTCTTAGACCAGAGTGCAATTTTGGCCCCGCAGAGCAAGTGAGTTTCAAATTTCAAAAAGAAATTGAAAGTATATTGAATGATAAAACAATGTTTGCTCGTTTTAGATGAATCAAGTGAGTCACTTTCTGGATGGATCAACAGTCTACGGTTCTAGTCAAGTCAGAGCGCGACTCCTGCGAACTTTCGAGGGAGGCAAATTGCGAACTGAGAGTAAAAATAATAGGGAGTATCTGCCTGGTGCGGAACCCGAATCGATAATTCCGTGTGGCGGTGATGAATGTTATGATACAGGTGAGATTCAATCTTGTACCAAAATTCAATCATAAAAGATCGATCGACGAAGAGAATTAAATTGTGATTCAAAATTGAAGGTGACAACCGTGCCAATATGGAACCACATTTGGCTGTGATGCACACTATCTGGCACCGCGAGCACAATCGTCTGGCCAGTGAGTTGGCCAGGATCAATCCCCTGTGGACTGACGAGATCCTGTATCAAGAAGCCCGACGACTCGTCATCGCTGAGATTCAGCATATCACATACAATGAGTGGTTGCCCATTCTGATTGGCAAGAAATATGCCCGGGCCGTTGGACTTATGACCAGTAGCGTTGGACACAGTCATTCGTACAGTCCCTACGATGATCCGGCGATCAGCAACGAAGCTGCTACCGCTGCGATGCGATTCTTAAATTCTCTCAGACAGAGCCAGTTGAGGTAACAATTTGAATTTGCAATCCAGGAAAATTGAATTCAGATGAATATTTTGTTCAATGATTTGGTTCGCAAATTACATTCAATTTATTTACATCGTCTGGATAAATTTGTAGTTTGCTGGACGATTTGCGAAGTGTCAACAACACGATCAAATTGTCAGATTACTTTTATAAGCCAAAGACCATTGAGAGTGACGCGGTCTTTGATGGACTTCTGAGAGGGTTGGTAAGACAAAACTCTCAAAAGATGGACCTCAACATTGTTTCGGATGTAAGTTGAACAATTGAAACGATGAAAATTCATTCAACGTTAAAAATGGTTTACACTTAATGTTGAAAAAATGTTTCAACGCTTAATTCAATTTTTCGAAACTTTTTTAGATGACGCATGAGCTCTACAAGACAGACGGAAATCTCGGTCTAGACGTGATGAGCTTTGACATTCAGCGTGGCAGAGACCACGGTCTGCCAGGGTACAATTATTATAGAAAGTATTGCGGACTTCCGATGGCTAAAACTTTTGAAGATTTTCTTGATTACATTCCATCAGACGTGAGTCATCATTGACATTTAACTTTAGACGAAAAATTTTAGTTTCTAACTGAAACTCATCTGATAATTTCGTTTTGCTGTTTAGACTGTGCAAAAATTAAAGACCCTATATCACGCTCCCGAGGACGTGGACCTCTTGATTGGTGGGATGGCTGAGAGACCAGCGGAAGATGGAATGCTCGGTCCAACATTCCGGTGCATCATTTCTGAGCAATTCGTCCGAATGAAACGCACCGATCGATTCTTCTATGACTCTATCAACCAGCCACATCCATTTTCGTCAGGTACTACCAAATTCAAAATTAAATTTGAAATTCCTTGAGCAAACAATTTTCATAATCTGCTGTATCGTTTACAGAACAACTGAACGAGATTCGCAACGTCACCCTGGCAAGGATCTTCTGCGACAACGGCAACAACATCAGTCGCATGCCGAAAAATGTCTTCGTTAAATCAAAGTTAGTGTAAGTTGACAATTGTATTTGATTGACAATAATTGCATCAACTGTGGAGACTATAATTAAATTTTTCTTTTTAGAAACGAGCCAAGGTGCGAGGACTTTGAGAAAATTCCCAGCATTGATCTTTTCGCCTGGGCGGAGAAGGCAAAAGCGTACCGTTGAACTTTTGATCTCATTGGCTGGTCACACTATTCTGAATAAAAACCGAAAACCTTAGATTTTCGGTTAGAAGGAAGTTGTAGTATGGCGGTTTCACTCCGCCGATGAAGGATGAACCGTTATCAAGCCGCAGGTCGCATTCGCGATGTCCAGCATGATTATTCAATACGTGACTAGTCCATGAGATGTGAATGATGAACATCTAATCATTCGAGCAGATTCATCCATCCAATCTGAATTAACAGATCCAATTAATCCAATATGTCTAAGAAGGAGTTGTTATAGCTTTTCAAAATATGTTCTCTGTTAAGAAATGATCATGTTTTATAACGTGATCTGTAATAGGATATACGAGGATAGATAGTTTATATTTTATAAACTATACTAGATAAAAAAACGTTAACCTCATTATTTTTGTAGTAGGTTCTTCATTAAATTTAATTTATTAGTTTTTTTTTATTCGCAAACATTGTAAATAAATAACATCATAAAGTTACCATGAAGATTAAGATTAAAGAATCTTAAAATGTTGTTAAATAGATGATTTTGAATTGACTGCTATTATACATCTGGCGCCTCAAAGGTGTACAATATTTATTGCTGAACTAAAAACTTCTTCTTTTTAAAATTCCGGTCGAACTTCATTAAAATATATGAGTGTAATAAATAATATCGAACCAGATTCTCATAATAATATGAAACTTATATGAAAAATAATAAGAATATCATTAGGAAGATTATCGCCGTTCACAAACGTCTAATTACTACATAAATCAGTTCAATATTTTATGTAGTAATTAATTCCCTAAATTCCCTATTTACTTACTCAAGTTCGTATTTGAGAACTAATGGTAATTAAGACTGATTAGGATTAAATGTTCAATTATAGTTCTGATTGTTGTATATTAATTTTTATATAAATAAATAAATACATCTCAAATGAACAATTTACTTCATTAACCCCGTCTTTTATATATATATTTATAAATCTGGTTGCACCAGCGCTTGTTTTTTTTCATTTTTGACGTGCTTTTTCAACAGATCCATCACTTCGTTATCGAAATCCATAGGTGTCTCCTTTGATCCCGTAGCCCAGTTGTAAATATCCCAATCGTTGGAAGGTAAATTGATCAGCCTATCGTACAATTTCAGTTGTTCCTCGTCAAAATGTTGCAGGTGCTTCTGGGCGAAAGTACTGAGAATCAAACCATTCTCCAACATACCTCTTTTTCGAGACTGGTAAAGTAATCTGGAAAATCCAATATTTAAATATTCAACAATGTAAAATGAATTTTAAAATGTACAATATTAATTTTGAATTTTTACCGAGCCCTCTTTATGGCAACATTTTCACTCAGTTTTTCTTCGTATCGTGGAATTTGTGGCTCGTGCCCTTCAGGATGAACCAGATTATAATTTTTTGACATTTTGTTAAATGCCGTTGTGACGAAATATTTCATTTTCGCACTGAAATTCTATCAAAATCAAACAGTTTAATAACAGCATATAATTTTAATTTCATTATTTATTGAATTATGATGCATATGAAATGTATATTTAAGCTAACTGTTGTACACAAATTCGATCCTGTATCAGTTCGCTATTTATCTTAATGCGCAGTTAATAATTAATAATAATAATAATAATAATTTAGAAAATCATTTATTTAATGTATCATACTTACGATAATTTTTGACTGATGCACAACAATCATAATGTAAATAATTTAATGCCAACTTTATGTAATTATCTAAAACAATTGTATAAAAACAGCGAGGCAAAATCAGTCTAACGAGAACTGATCTTAAAATAAACCTGGACACTAGTATCTTTCGAATAGACCGATGATTGTTTGCAGTTTCAAATTTGAAATTCGACACCCAGGCAAATTTGAAATTTTGCCCATAAACAATTTTTTTTCGGAAAAAAATAAGTAAAAATTTTTAAACTTATCTGATTTTGAGAAATATTTAAATTATAAAACATTTCCCGCCTTTTTTGCAGACGGGTTAAAAAAAAAAACAAAATTTGATGAAACTTGAGTAACCATGTTTAGGTTATATTGTTGATCAAGAATTAGACATTTCAACAATATGTTCAAGTCATTCTATCAAAATGACAGTTTTTCTTGAACAAAAACAATTCACCTCTTTCATATATCCCACCCTAATAGTCGGTAAATACGATATTTCTTGAACCTATCTTTTCTAAATTCAATTTCAATCCCTAGAACAATTCATAAACAATGAAATTCTCCCAAAAAAACAAACCTGCAAAAAGTTAACCTCCCAACCGCTTCCAAATTTCAGGGACCATCAATTTCCGCATCCTCGTCTGATCTTTGCACAAGATCTCGTTCCGTATCTGCTTGCAGGTTGTTATTTTCATCACACGAAATACTTATGATTCCCGTTGGTTGTTTCCGATTGATCGACGCGCGTCTCGTTCCGTTGTGGCCGGAGCCGGCCGAGAACTAGCGCCACGGCGGGCGGAGCGGCGCGACTGGGAAACAGGCAGACGTTCGTTGGCAGCGCGCGATGCGGTGTGGCTGCGGTTAGGGCGTGCGATAGTCTGGCGTGACGGCGTTGGTTGGCCTGTGCAACGGAGCTCAGGGTGTCGGGTGGCTAGTCTGCTGTCGGCTGGACTCCTCGCAGGACCTGGCGGGGCGCGCGATCGAGTGCGTGGGCGGGAAAATCGGCGCCTATCTCGAACTCGCGAGTAGGCTTGTGCCGTGAGTGTAATCGCGTGTGCGGTTTGGCATTGATTGTGTGTTTGGGTAGCGAGTGCCATCAGCCCTTGCCACGCGGTATCAGCGGCCATTTGGCGAGGCGTCTCGACGCGCGCTTCGTTAGTCGCGCGCGCTCGTTGCCCTCGCGTCGTCGGGGGGCTTGAAGAGAGCAAGAGGGAGAGAGAGAGTGAGAGCGAGAGAGCACGCAATAACCGATAGAGAGAGAAGGAGCGCGCGCGCGCTCGCGCGCTATTTACACAGCCACGACGGCGATCGTTTCGGCAGATCGATCTATCGGCATGTCAGCTCGCGGCGCCGCTTGTTGCCACGCGCGACTAGTCCGCGCGACGTCCACGTGTTAGTGCTGCGACCGACAAGGAGAGACGATAATCAGCGCCAGAAGCCAGGACAGAGAAAGGACGACGCGGCCCTCCGACAAATGACAAAGAAAAGGCGCGTCGGCGGTTGACTCGAGTGCGCGTGAGTTATGCAGTTTTGACGGCGGCCCCGTTATGCTGAACGCGCATCGCCGTCTCTGATACGTGCCCGTTTTCGTTCGTTTGTTTCTTCGCCCCCTCTCCCCCCTCCCGTCTGTGTGTCGCGCCAGTGTTTGTTTGTTTGTTCGACGCAGAGTTCAGTTGGTTGTTATTGTTGTTGTTGTTTGTTTGGTTCGCCCTGCGAGTCTTTGTTGTTGTTCGCCGACAATGTTGTTGTTCTACGGATTCTCCAGCAGGAACGACGCTCGCGCCGCGGATGGCAATGTGGATTAGTACGAAACAGGTATGTTGCTAGGTCCACTCGTTTGAGGTTAGAACCCGAGCCCGACGTCACGAGTCACGGACATCCTTTGTTGATGTCGCCCCGCAAGGTCGCCCACACCATTTGTTGACGTTTTGCGGACGCTTCTGTCCGTTGCGTAATCCAGGGACTTTGTACTTGTTTTGGTTTCTTCGTTCCGGGCTACAAAGCTCAATTAAAAACTCCCATTTTCTTATTTCTCCCCCCTCTCTCTCTCTCTCTCTCTCTATCTATCTATCTATCTGTCTTTCTCACTCTTTCTCTCTATCTCTGTTTCTCCGTTTTATTGTTTATAAACAAATCGAGCTGTCAGTCATGTGGTGGCCCAAGATTGTGTCCAACTTGACAACTCGATTTTTTGACAGATCAGCTAGGCAATATTTGGTTCTAGAAGAATGTTTACTGCGCGTTATTGTTGTTGTCAGTGCAACGCTGGGGCATTGTCGGGTTCACCGATTTCTGACACAGTGATGGAAGCGAAGTTGGCTGCTCTTTGTTTTGATTTCGTTTGTGTCAGATGATATTTTATATAATCTGACATATTTTTGACAGGGGCGTTCATTTTTTTTCTTTAAGACGTTACATTCAATTTCGAGGTCGGAAATAAAACGGACGTATTTGTATTTTTTTTAAAGTTGACAAAATGGTGGTTCCTTAATTGAATGTTAATCCGATGCAAAAAAAGAAATTTTGCTGGCGTCTTATCACGGCCTATTTCTTACGCAAAGTTTTGCTGTTACCTTCAGTCTTTCTTTAGTTTTGTCACTATTCAAAATGGAGAAGACTAATCACAATTCCATAAAACTTGTAAATACAACTTCATGAATACCCGTTTGACATCCTGTGTGACATATCATGTGACATTTCGGTGAGCGGTTTTTTTCCATCACAAAAAGAACCCCCAACCGTTATTTATTAATTTGGTCTGTTTGTTTTTATGTGATATTTTTTTTTATTAAAACAGACCTGAAACTGTATTTTTTTTAATTACAAATTGAACTTGACTCAAATTTTGTTCTTTTTTGAGGGCTCATTTTGATATGAGTAACGGGATTTCATATACGTGATTGCAAAGCAGAATGTACACGATTTTTGAGAATTTTTTTATGGAACGTGAGAACGTCTCCTGACAGTTGAGATTTTCGGTAGCTTCGATTCAACTGTTCTTTTACATTGAAATTCAAAATTATCTTTGAATTTTCATTCAATTTGTATATTAATTTTCCCTTTTGTTTTTGGTTCTACAACAAACATGCCAAATTTGTCACAAGGGATGTAATTCAATTTTGGAAGTTGATGCAACAGTTTATGGCGTCATTACAAATAATCATTACTCACTTGCTTTCAATATCATTGAGTAACGCCTTGAACACGTGATGGGAATGAGAACATTTTCTGCGATGAAAACGTGAACCCACGTAGATGTGCAGCTCTTTCTTATACTTTAAAAATGATTCTCATTTGCATGCGCACAAACATCCTCTTAGTCGAGAAAACATTCAATAAAATTTGTACTTCTCCGCATTTGTTTGACAATGAAAGCGGGCGAAAGAGTGAGAGAGGGAAACAGAGAAAGAGAGAGAGGGTGAACAAAAATTTTTGTTTTTTATCAACGTTTCGAATTGTTCAATCACAATGTTCAAAATCCAAACAAGAGATTAAACGATGAACAGTTTGATTCGTTTTAATCTGCACGTATCGTGGATTAACAAGATGACTCAAAGCTATTTAAACCCAGCACAGTTTATTATCCCCAAAACAGGGCTCTTGGGTCATTTAACGGATCAGGAATGCTATTTCGACTTGGCGCATTGTTTTCTATGGCCCTTAACAGGCCAACGAATTTCACGGGACTCCTCTTGTTTGATCCTAATATCATGTCAACTCATAAAAAAAGTTTCAAATATGTCAAAGGAGTTGTTGCATTGTTGTGCGTTCATTATTCTTTTTTTTTCTTTTTTTTTTTTTTTTTTTCTTTTTTTTTTTTTTTTTTTTTTTTTTTTTTTTTTTTTTTTTTTTTTTTTTTTTAATAGAATTAAACCAGTACTCTAAAGAGTGCGAAAGAATTAGTAATGATATTGTTTTTCTTCATTTCAGGACTGACTTGAAAGAAACAAAAAGGAAACATACAATACAAGAGAAGGAAGTTGGGAGGAAGCGGCTTGTGCACGTGTGATTAGCAATTAGTTCGTATGCAAGGTGAGGAGTCACGGGGAGCTTACAGCTCGCGGATTCGTCGTGATCCTCTTTTTGGTTGGAGAAGGACTCGCTCGCGGCGCGAAGTGAACGAGCAGGCGGCGCAATAATCATAATAATAATCAAGTGAAAAGAGTCATCGAAGCCACGAGGAAACGTCGCGCAACGACGAAGCTAGCAAGACGAAGGCGCAGAAAACGAAGACGGAGGAGGGCGTGAGGGGTCGCGCGCTAAGTCGCGACGAGCCTGATCGCAAGCGGAAGCACCGAGGGCTCGCGGCCCCCATGTTGTAAGCATTCGAGCACTGCCCTAGGCAGAAGAGGGCTTCGTGGAAATGGAGTATGGCGGCGGAGGCGGCGGCGGTCGCGGGGGTGTCCAACCTCCCCCTGCCAACACGAGGGGGAGCATCACGGGAACAGACACCACCGACGCCGCGTGGCACAAACATGATCAAATGATCCTCATTGAGTCTTCTAGGCACAAGCAGCAATGTGAGTCTGATGACCTTTTATTGCTACGCTAGAACGGATCGCACTTTGATTCTTACCCCCCACGAACAACTCTCATAAAAGCACTCATCGCAATACCGTGATCATATTTGGTTAAACTCAATCTTGGCGTTTGATCTGTAAATTGCTTATTTTCGTTAGGTGTGATTTATTCAAGATGTGCTTATTAGGGATGGCCGACAGGGGAAAAGATTCAGAGTGTTGGTTTTTTTAATTATTTACTTTATTGTTTGATAACAAATTGTTTCTGTGATAATGAAATACTTTTGTTATAGCAGCGTTTCGTCGTTTGATAAAATTCCAGCGTAAGAAAACATAATAATTGATGGTAGAGCGCGATAACGTATCAGCTGATTCCAAGCGCTTTTGGATTTGTCGGACTGTCAGAGACTTCGACTTCGTTCGTGACTGTGAATGTCCGCTGAAATCAACGGGGTCATTTATTAACCATGTTTACATTTTGAACTTTAAATTGGAATAGTCGCTGAATACCATTTTTCAGCGAGTTAATTGATTCCCTGTTAAACGACTTATCTGCTAACAATTGAAATAAAAAGATAAGAAAGTCAAATTAAGTATGATAAATCATTTTAGATATCACTGCTAGAATTGACCGCGAGATAACAAAATAGTCAACTGTTGATTTTTCATCATGACATGAACAATTAAAAAAAAGATGACTCGCATTATATTTTTTTGCTTATAAATCGTGCTTTTTAATTTGACTGTTCATTCGACAGTTTGCCTCGAAATGTCAACCGTTGTATAATTTATTCCGCAGATCGATTCAGATCTATTTAAATCAACAGCCTAATTCAATACAAATGCCAAATTCTGAAACATCTCCTAATTTTTATATAGAAACCATAGAATGCAGGTTGAATCTCAACGTAATTTTGTCTCTTTGTATAAAAAGCAGTATTCATAATACTTGACATTGTAAAAACAAGACATTCTGTTAAACGTAGATCTTTTTTAAGGTGTAGAGGAAAGGGGAGGAGGGGCAACAGACTTAGTTATCTCACCAGGGTCCTCTCTAGTCATAAAATAACGGCACCGAACGTGGGACACCTGAAAAAAAAAGCTTTGAAACCTGGGATGCGATTCAATTTGCCGGCCAGCAACGACTCAATCTCTCGACGCAAGACCGACATTCCGAAAGCGCTTGGCATTTTTCCGTGGAAAACCGATTTGTAGTTAATTTATGTGGCGGTCAAGCCAAACTATGCGCAAAATGGATTACGCTAATTTGAAGCGTTAGAGGGCGCTGGCATTGTGGCGTGCTGAAAAATGAACAAACATCCGATGAAATCGAGCCGGCATGCATGATATTGCATGATATGGCCCGTCGATAAATATCAGTCTATTTGGTATTCTACAGCAGTGCCCTCTGTTCGATGAAGCGATGTTCTTGATCAAAACATTATTATATTTCAATGGGAGTGTCTTGATCTCGAATTTCGGGTCGCAAATTTTTCGACCTGGAACTTCTGCAACCTGCGCCCGCTTGTCCGATGTTTCTGTGTCGAACGAAAAAAAAATCTCTCTACCATGCAATACATTTTCAGCATTAAATTAATAACTATCTTGTTTCCACGAATCTCATGATATTGACAGTTCAACGTCATGGCAAAATTTACAATCCAATAATAAGCAATCTGGTTAATTATAATAATTTTGTTATCGGATCGGAACCGTACTGTCGTCGGGATCGAAAAATCCGTTGGCTCGTACAGAATTTTAGGGAAGCGTTTTCACCCCGGCCCCACGGTGTTGCACCTGTCGACAGATGGTGCGCCGCTTTTTCGATCGCACCGCACAAGAAACAAACAAATTACGAACAACCGTGTGCAAAGACCAAAAAGAGCAACAAAATGCTGCCAGCAATTGTTTGTACAAAACTGACGCGGGGCCCTTCCGAGCGCTATGAAAAGTTACGTAACGGCCGAGTGGATCAACAAATCGATATCCAACCCAGTCAATTCGGCGGTAATTGCATGACAGTGACACATATTTTTATCGTTTGACGTTGGAAGGGGTTATCAGTACAACCGGCGGACTGACATTTTAATAAGATCTTGAGGGATCTCTCTTATACTTTTCCGTCGCGGCGTTGACTCGACAAAGTGATTTGTATACTCGATACAATCAATTTAAATGATAAACGCCATGCGAGAACGTTTTTTATTTTTTGTATTTGTACTTTGTATTTATTTTTTTCTTTTTTGAGAAAACGATCAGAATACTGTCTTCGAGTGTAAGGAGAAATCATTGCACGCTCGGCAGATAGTGTTTTGGGGTTAATTAATTTATGTGGTACACTTACCATCAAAAACTAAATTTTTGTTATTTTTATTGCAAGAAGTTGGCATGAGGACACATCTCTGTAATAAAAATAATAATACGGATTGAATTGAGATATGTTAATTGTTTGAGAAAGTTCTCAAATGTTTGTCGCAGAATATAAGAAGGCAATGGGGGTTCTGAAATGATAGTCTCAGGATTAGCATAAGTGCAGTAATGTAAAAAGCATCGTTTTCCGGCTTAGCTCGCCAACTCGAGCAATTGATAGTGCGGAGTGGATAACCGGGACAGCTTAATAGCCGAAAGATGACGGACGGGGCACCTTAACGGCGTCGCTTCCGCGTGACGACGACGCTCGGACGTGCGTCGTTATCGGTTATCATGCGGATAGCCGCAGCCAATAGGCAGGCAAGGCCGGATGGAAATAAACCGGCGCTTCCGATAAGCCCAGAAGACGAAGGCCCCACTCGCGAGATCGTAAATACGACCGCGAATTGGACCGGTGCCTGACCAGTGACTCTCGGACAATTCAAACACTCGCACCTTATGCCCTCGGTGTATTTTCGAGCTGCCAGTGCGCAGGCCCCCGATACCAATATCCAGAGACGTTGACCCAATCTTTGATTGGGACGTTGACTTCAATCTCTTTCTTCCAGCTTTATTTACACCGCATTATCGTTATTCCACTAACGTTGTCCAATTACCTTCAGAGGCTGGTAGATCTATACCTCTACACGGTCGGCTTCTGTTTGAATTTTGAAAACGAAACCAGCTGATGGGTTCATATTGATCTTTAAAATTTTATGATGGTTTCACAACATCCGTGGCTCAATGAATTTCTGATTAGTTCAAATTGGTACATTCCCCACTTATTTATAGGATAAATTGATTTCTAACATTTGGAAACCATCGGAATTATCGTTTTTTTTTCTTTCCTCTTTTTTATTATAAATTGGTTTGAATTTTTGTTTACTCTAGTACACGAAGAACGACGCTCGGTGTGTCGACAAACCGACCACGTACGCCTGTTACAATCAAGTTGCATTTGTATCAATGCGCCCAGATCGGCCGCTCATATTTTTCTGCCCATTATGCTCTGTTCCGTGATTCGCTCCATACAGTATACCACCAGTGGACAATCAAATCAAGCTTTTGTCAAGTTGACCATCAGTTTCTACCTTCGGTGCCAAATTTTCATTTTTCAGTCATGCAAAATTGGTAGATGGAAACTATCCTTTGAAGGAACTTTGCAAGAACACTTTATTAATGCACTTGACAATTAATTATCGATCGATCAAATTGACAAATAATTAAGTTATATTATATTGGATCGATTGGACTTCCGCCGGCCAGAATTGTGGTTTCGAACATCAATATTTTTCGCCTTCTTCTTTTTCTGTTCTCTCTTCTTTTCGTCAATAATAAAGAATTAAAATTAAACAAATCAATCTCTACGTTTCAAACTCTCGTCTTGGAGCTGATTAGCGGTGAAAGTTTTAGTTTTTTTTCTTCTTTCTTTATTTATTTTTAAAGGTGCAGGTGAGCTTACAGTTTTTCACAACACTTTGGCAGTGCCTCTTGGTTTCCATCACTGACCTCTCCAATTTTCAAATTACACCGCCCTCGGCAAGGTTGCAAGTCGGGGTGACGTCGAGGGGATGCACCCACAGAAAGGGAGAGATCTCTCTGCCCGTATCTCGACGAACCACATCCTTTGTAGCGTGCAACTAGAAGTGTGTTAGGTGTACGCGAATTCGCCGATGCGTACAAGCGAAGCATGTCCGACTGTATCCGCATTTCGCGCCGAAAAAATTTGCTACACAATTCGCTTTTGATGTTGTACACGGTTACGAGAGACAACGAAAGATGAGATTATAGTTTCAAGAGTTATCACTTAATTAATTAATAAGTCTAGTAATAGATTTTACAAATTGATTAATTTATAGACAATTTCAGTGTGTCAAGATGTAAAATTGTAAATAAAATGAATGGAATAATGAAACAAAGAAAAAACATCGTAATAATAACGAATTTTTTTCCCGTCCATAGATTGTGCAAAAGTATACCACTTGTGTGTACCTTGCGAGATAGCGTGGCTCGAAATTAGTTTGCATCATCTTGTCGCACTGCAATCGCACGAAAGGAAAGAACAAGGAATGCACTGAAAAGAAACAATAACAATTCTTTCAAGTTACCGCGGTTTCCGATTTGCCGGAGTGACTTTGAACGAAACGTTTAGAGCGGTTTCACGTGATCAGTTGATGACAAGTCAACGAAATTGCAGAGCGGAGTGGAAGCTTTCTTTCCCGGGAAGAATGTCGTTGTTCTCGATTACTCACCGAAGACATCACGCATCCACTTAAAATTACATCACCTTATCTCGAGTGATTATATATTTACAAAAAAAAAGGAAACCATCTTATTGTTCGCACTCGTTGTTTCTTTGAACTGCGACAAATCATCTGATTAAAAAATTTTTTTGTCTGCGAAATTGCGTTGCAAAAATTACAATCCGCCGCTGTGTCCAATATGGAGTTGAGATTGAAAAAAAAAAGTTGAAATAAAACAGCGAAATGGATTTATCTGGAATTAATATCGCAAAAAAAATTGGAACAAGAACAATGAGAGAGATAGGAGAGCAGACAGAGGGAGATAGCAACAGAGCGTGCGGTGTTGCACAAAATGAAGGCATTTGTAAAGTAACTTTTGGTCCGCAGCAAAGTCAAATGTTGAAGTATGAATTCCTGTCTGGTTCTACTTACAGCTACTGTTACGGTACTTGCGAGATCAAAGACGCCGTTGCATTGAACGGTGTTCAGACAAGAGACATTGTATTAAGAGGTTACAACAAGTACACGGGCGCGTTCAAAGGCCGCACGCTGCAAAAACAGCGGCGCCCAAAAAATTCGTCCAAATTGCCAAGCGCGATTAATTATGCAGTCAGTTACTCACATACCTCTCCTTGGACCATCGAAATACTCGCTGGCAGAAAAGAAGAATGTGGCAAATTTGCAAATCAGTTCGATTAAACAAATTTTGTCATGCAGATCAAATTTTTTCCCCCTTTTATTTCGAAATAATAATTTTATTATTTTTTTTTTTTAGATTGAAAATTTTAACAATCGTCTGTTTTTGTTCTATTTTGTTTATTTGATAAAATGTTTGTTATAATGAAAAACAGAAAATGTTCCGTTTATTTGGTCTTTTGTTTTTTATCGCGAGAGAAAAGTTTGTTAATTATTTTGGAGCAACTTTTTTTATTATTATTAAACCTGGCCAGTTTTTCTTTGCAAATAACCAAACTTTAGTACAAATTGCAGCAGCAGCTGATTTCTGGAACGCGGCGGCCGAGGGGAGGTGTCGCGGAAGGAGAGAGCTAGAGAGAGAAAGAGAGGAGGGAGACGTTGCTCTCCGGGGTTTATAATGGAAGTTTAATGCGTTGAGGCAACGTGCCTAAGCTACCAAACTTGTAGCATCATTTTGATGAGAAAAGTATAGGCCGGAAGATAGATGCCTTTGACATTTGAATTCTCCACGCGAGCCCGACTTTGTGTCAAACGACGAAGGGCCTGCAAGTTTTATTTTCTAAAAAAAGGCCAAATTTTTCATGAAATTCATTTCCCTTGTTACGAGAGAGAACAATAAAATCAATTTTGATTCAACGTTTGTGACGGTGGTGAAGGTAAACGTCGAATTAAAACATTCACGAGGATTTGAAGAATGAAATAAAATGTTTATGAAAGATAAAGAAGAAAAAAAAGTGAATGAGTATGATCGTCTGGCATTCAATAAGTAATTAAAAGTGTGTAATCTCCGAACAGACAAGTGTCGCTAGTTTGCGTGATGAATAGCGCGAAGAGTCGCGGCCAGTGCTTATGATTTAGCGTAAGTGCGAATCCTCGTAATTATAATAACCGAACCCCGTCGAATCAGTTAAGCTTTACGCTGGCTCATCCCTGACGCACTAAACTTGCTCGAAAGAACTAACTCCACAGATATATTTGCACGGAAAATAAAAAAAAAAAGCAACAAAATAACATCAACAAAATACAAAAAAAAGTTATAACTTCAAAACCCACTTTAATCAATGTTTTTCCCTTTCTCCACCTTCTTAATTTGTGTACGAATCTTAATTCCAAATTTGCCTATCATTCACGAACAATTTCTTTTGCTCATTTTTCCTAATGGTTTTGTAGATATTATTCCTGGGAAATATAATTTTTGTCTTGGATCGTTAAGTTAAAATCAGAGATGACATCGAGTTGGGTATGATTAAGTTTTTTTCTTCTTTTTTCGCGGGAATCAGGTGAGGTCATTGACGGTCGAGATTTTGGGACGGAAGAGGTTGTTGACACGGTTGGCGTGTTGATAGTTGGTGCAGCACAAGTTGCGAGGGATGAAGTTGGGTCCTGTCGGGTTATTCTTCTAGTTGCATTTATTCGTGTCTCTTAGCCTCGGGACTCACATGGCAGGCTAGCAGACTAGCTAGTCGGTCGCTCCACCCCCGTGCGACACGATCAATACGCGACCGCACCGTCTCCTTCGCGCCAACGGGCCACGCATCTCGCTCCATCCCGTGTTCTGTGAAAGCGTGGCACTCGGTATAAGCGCCTCATAGTCGGCGGCGGCGGCGGTGGTGGTGGCAGCAGCAGCAGCAGCCAGCGGCACAAGGAACGCGGTCTCTCTGTTGCTATGTCGGCGAGCGTGCGTCTCTTTCTAGCCCGCGGGCCCTCTCGCTCACTCCGCGACGCTCTTTCCACGCGGCTCCGCACGCGGCGCTGCGCGCGCTCCCGACCCCACCGTTGCTTCGGCATCCAGGTAGACACGCCAACCGGCTGACGTCATGTCAACGCGCTCATCGGCCCCAAATCAGTTGCTCCACGATCAGCTGGCCAACCGAGAATAGTCCAAATTTACTTTTTCTTTTTTATTACATCAAATAATTAATAATCAAATAACTTACGTTTTCAAGACAATTTTGTTGCCATCTTTTGTGTATCTTTTTGCATTCAGATCTGTTTCTCCATTGACTTCAAATCCTGTATACTTTTTGTGGCCTTAAACTTTGGTTGTGGAACCAGATGAGTTTTTTTTATTATTTAAAAAAAAATTTTTTTTTTTGAGACAGATGTGGTTGAATTATCTGGAAAGATTTCTTTATTTATCTGGAATTTTGAAAATTTGGAAAGTTCGGACTGGATGGTTGAGCATCAGTCGGTTAAATTGCAAAGAGAATTCGTAATTAATTGTTAATTACGTGAGAGTTGTCGAGTAAACTGGAACATTGGTTTACATAAACATTTTTCGAGTATTCGCTGAGCGAGTCAAGTTATAAAGCTCCGCGCTGAACTTTAAATAAGGCTCATCCAGACTAATGACTTGGTTCTGCACAGACACGCTTTGTAACAGGGTGCCCTTAAATGGAGCCTTGCTAAGACTTGCAAGGTTTTCCCTAAAAAAGTTGGAAAAAAAGTTCAATGGTCTAATCAGGACAACGAAAGCTCCGATTCTCTGGGCTCCGTTATGGCCCTATCAAACTAGAAACACCATTATTAACTTGGAGAATTTTGTTACGCAGGTTTTGTTTTCTTGACACGACCGAATCGATCATAAATGAACTAATCAAAACTCGAATTCAAAGCGGATTAAATTCGCGACTGCAATTGCGATTGCAAATCTGAAACTGATCGATGAACATCCAGTAGGCTCCGCGAGTTCAATGGAAGAATATCGTTTTGCGCCGTCTTCAATCACATTACATTCAATCTGACAAACGCATCAAACTAATTCTTCACACAGCCACACACGTAACTTCATTATTCACTTGTCTTAACTAGTATTCAGTCATTGTAACTGAATTATTTCTCCGTTTGGCTCACCGCGACAGATCTGTTATTTTGGCTTGGTTTGTTTTCACACAAGTCCTTCTCCTTTGCTCACCTTGAACAAAATGAAAATAGATGTTTCAACATTGAAATTTTGTTTCGAACATAGTAGATCTGTAGATCCATTGATCCTATTTTCTTAACTTTTTATTTTAATTTATTTGGTTTACTTTATTATGGAAACTTTCGTTACACTGTTGCTCTCGCTTCTCCAATTTTTCCATCCACTCTGCATTAGTATATATAAAGCATTATATGGTATTGATCACATTTTCTGAATGTAGAACGTTATATATATATATTTTTTTTTAATCATAAGATGAACTTGACTTTTTAAAAAGTGAGCATTTATTTTCTGTAATGAATTTCTATAAAAACAATTGAAAACTAAGTAAAATTCAACATCCTTGCATCCTTGTTTTTGTATACTTTGTTTGAATTTTTCCGCCTAAGTGCTTATAAATACTTGGAAATAAAATGTGTCATTTTTTGTTATTTTTATTTCTTTATTCTGTTGATTACATTTTTGTATATTGAATCAACTTGAAATTAACTGCCCATAAGCGAGCAAACCCTGCTCTTTCTCAAGAAAACACTTGGCATTCCTCGTGAACAGAATCAACATCATTAGACATATTTTTTTAAAATATTAGTGTGTGATTTGCGATCGAAAAGTTGAGTTTGACTTGGCAGGGCGAACTGGAACGAGTCAGTGGCAGCTGCGAGGGGGGAGCGTATGACGATCGTTTATTCAAGTCACAGGTGCATTGTTGTGCGCGAAACTTGAAATACGCTCGGACGTTTTCTTTGCCTCGGCGCACGATACATTTTCAAATTGTACATAATGCAGGGCGACAATATGTAACCCCAGAGACAATTTTTGGTATCTCAAATGATTTGATGAATCGAAAGCATGAGATTGGATGAAGATCCAGCTGGAGGAAGAAGAACCCGGACAATTACTACCTATCCTCTCCTACTATAGACTAATTTCTGGTTTGATACTCGGCCAGTCTTTTATCCCTTGCTTTCGGCTTTCCTTTTTGGGATCCTAATAGCGATGCAAAGTCCGCCGGAATTTTAATTGCATATAAAATAAGAAATTACATAATTAACTTCAAAACCACCCAGAAGTTTTTCTACGACATAATATGTTCTTTTTTTTTCAAATTTTTCTTCTCATCATTGCTCGATTGTTTCATTGGGCTCACTACTAGAGTTGTTCTTTCCGCTTTCAATAGGAAAACTTGTATTCAAAACAACATAACCATCAGACGTTGCTAATTCAATGTCAAACACATTACTGGCAGAGTGCTAAACATTCACTTTTACGCTCTCTAGAAATAAATATTTCACAGTAATTATTAAATACCCGACCTCGATTTTTATACAAAATGTGATAAAAAATGCAGCTTCTGTGTCCAAAGTTATAACTTTGCAAAAAAAACTAACTTTATTATTCTTTTCAGTTTTGCATGAAAATTAAGAAAAAGTTTGAATTTAAATGTAATCAATATGAAATAACTTGTTCAAAATGAAGTAATCAATAAAAAAATTGATTTGGGGGGGGGGGGGGGCAATCGAGAGAAAAAGTAATGAAAAAAAAAGTTACATAGCTTTTCAGTGCAACATTGTGTCACATGTACATGCACATAGGCATGCAATCGTGAGCCGCCGAGTCGTGGGAAGCTTCGGCATTTCCGGATGTAGGTTGATATTATAATAGGAGAGTCGGGAACTAATTATGACCGGTGACACGTATTATGCTGTCTACTCCGAGTGGCCAGTGCGGCTATAAATAGCAATCGGATTCACTTATTCGTACGATGCATTTCGTTTTAATGATTGTTCGCCTCGACTCATTTTTTTACGCGCAACAGCCGACGCAGCGTTAATTGCCGCCAGATTGGCCGGCTTCTTTATTTCGCGCCATCGGCCAGCCAATTTTGTGTCAAACACCGGCCCCTCTATTTTTGGACGTGGTTCCAATCTCAGATGCACTTCCAGATGAGAACAACATTGTAGACTTCATCTGCTTCTCGCACAAATTTATTCCTGTTGTCTCAAATCTCAACTTGACATCAAACAACAAACAAACAAAGATAAAGATTAATTTGAACTTTAACCTTTGAAAGTTTCGAGTGAACTTTTGAGAGGATTTTTTTTTTCATTGAGTTCAAGGGGGGTGGGAATAAAGTGGGCAGTCCAAGACGCATGAATGAAACGAAATGCGTGCTGGCTATCGCACGGCCTATGCAGCTCTTGCGTGACCTCGCGCTGAAGGTTCTCAACTTGTGCGCAGAGATCGCGACATTGCACGTGCGACATGCAAGCTTCCCTGTATTTTTTATTGGCACAGTTCTCGGCCGTGCATTATTGCTACGACGAATTCTTGTCAATTTATGAAGACAATATTGTTCATTTCCTCTGGCTCTGTAACAGTGATTCGCCTCATTTTTACCTCGTCGTATGTTGGCAGTTTTTGAATGTTTGTGATCGAGCCATATCGCTATCGAGCACACCGTGCCATCAAATCAAGTTACTAATCTATCGGTTTTGATAAAACGGACGAGGAAGAAAAAATTGTTTCGAGGTTCATCGTGAGTTGATGGTGTACAAATTAATCGATACAAAAAGGGACGTGATGAAAAGAACACGGCAACGGCCAAGGTATGTGCAAAATCAGAGGGGTTGAAAACACCGTTACATGTCGGCCAGACATATCTCAAGAATTAGATCTTGATATCGACAATCGGATCGGACGATCGACATTGTGAAAAATGAACGACAGTATTATTAACCGCCAGGCGCATATTGTCGATGTTTAATTGATCGGTTGAACCAGCGAATGAACAAAATTTTTCTGTTACTTAAAGCGATTAGGTACCATTAACTAAAATCGTTGATCATAATTTTTTTGAAATTAATTTCACAACTTTGATAAAAAAACATTTATTGATTTCAGTCGAAATTACCAAAATAAAAGTTTCGCTTGGTATTTTGTGGGCAATGAAAGTAACTGCAATTAGATGACGAAAATTGTTTGGAGTAATTTTTTGATAATTTTAATTGGCCATTGGAAAGTCCAGTCCTGAGTCAGCAAGTCGCCCTTTTGGCTCGCATCCACCGAACTTGTCCGAACTACGTGTCAAGAATAGACGAAGAAAATGAAAAGCTACAAGAAATGAGTGCGTAAAATGCAATTTTTTCCTTTCTCTCTCTCTCTCTCTCTCTCTCGTGTGTGAATGTGTGCTCACGTGTGGCACTGACTCTGGTGCGCGCATCCGGCTAATCCCGCCCAATATTGACTTTTTTCCTCCAATTCAACGTGTATCGGAAAATGGAAGTGGTGGCGCCAACCGAGCCGGGAGCTGCGCTGGCCTCAAATGTAGGCCAGGGCGCGGTTGAATGAAAAAAATATCATTCATTAACACGCTCAAGCAGCGGCTCTCAACCGCGCGTCTCATTTGCGCGGCTGCCGACTTTCAAAAACAAAAATGCATCCCGCGAAGGCCAACGCGCTTTTCACTCGACTTCCACCCCGATGTGCTATATCGCGCGAGACGAATTACATTCAGCGGCCCCGGATCGTTGAACTTACAATACGGGCTCCACGACGATTTACAACTCCACGCGCCAGACACTTTCTTTCCTCCCTCTCCCCCCTCCTGTTTTTTTCCTTCCTTCTCTACCTTTTCACAATTTTCCAACTTATCTCAAATCAAAAGTTGGAGTGACATTTCAATGAGTTATTCAATTTTTTTGTCTCTTGTTTTTTTTTGTTATTACTTTTAATTTGAGTTTTATTTATTCTTTCGTGGCGTGACAGAAAACTAAAAGTTTACCCATTGATGAATTTATTTCATTTTTCTGCGAAATTGTGAGTAATTAACGAAAATGTTGGCAATTTATGAGTGAGTTAGAAATCAGCAATGCAAAATTGAATCGCAACGCTTCCGTCTGCAAGTATTGTCGTGTCCTCGTGTGCGTACGTCCGACTGTCTGAAGGATGTCCTTACATTCGACAGCAAAGATAGCGAATCGATCGGCACGCGAAAGAGAGAAGAGCACAGAGATAGATATGCCGACGAAATTCTGTCCTGATAGACAGCCGGCGATTAAAAGACAAACTACCTTTCCATTTTAATAATTTATTTTTAAATTTCAACGGAAGTTCGATTATTTCGTTTCGTAAATTATATTTTACATTGTTCGCTCCAGAAGACGCGCCGATGACATGTCGTGAATGTGCAAAACCATTTAAACGTTACACTCATAGAAAAAATTTCGTTCAACCTATTAAATTTTAATTAAAAATAAATAAACTTTATTATAATTAAAAAAAAACATTATTTAATTTAACTACAATTTAATAGGTTGAATGAAATTTTTTCTCTGAGTATAGTAACATTTTTTTCAAGTAAACAAAAATCAAATTACAATACATTACAATTACAAAAAATACAATTTTGTATTTCATAGCTCGAAGTAAAATTCAACTTTGCTTGTCTTTTAATATTATTATTATCATTTCAATTCAACGTTAAATCAATCTCATCGTTTCATTCATATAACTTTCATAACCCTTTTATAAATTTACTTACCCTTTAAAATGACTTTTATGATGAAACACATTCTTTTTAGTTTTTTTTTTTTTTTTCTTTTTGGAACTGACATAAAACTTGTTGAATCATTAGTTTATGAAGAAACGTGTTTTTTGGGATTGGTTGATTGGTGACGATTGATTCATAATATGAAATTACGAGAAAAACATTTCAAGTTAACTTTGAACTTTGTTATTTTCTTTCTCAATTGCTCATCATCGCTTATTAACTTAACATCTTGAATTAACACGCTTTCAGACTTTTTTTTCAACTGTTGTTAGCCTATACATATTCTCAATCGAATCAACCATGTTGAATACAGATTATGTATGAAGGGTAACTTTGATCCTTACAGCATATAAAATTATCACAAAACTGACTCCATTTAGTTTTTTGTTTTGTTTTAATCAAATTGGAATCCGACGTTATTTTATTTCATATTAACATCATCATGGTGAATTTTGAAAGAAAATTGAAAAAAAGTAGAGAAATTTTTTATTGAACGGTCAGCTATAATTGAAGCTACAACTTTTCTATGAGCCAGTAGGAAGCGAAATGGGATAACGAGTCAGCGAAAATGTGAGATTGATTAATTACGTTAGTCCAACTTTTAGCCCGGCAATTTTGTCAAACTCCGGGCCAATCGGGCCGACCAGTGAGTCAACCCCAGACGTCGATCGTTCCAAACAAAATGATATGACAGCACGGTTAACAACTCTTTCGGCAGTTGATCAGCGCCGGGTAATTTAGAAACGCGTATAATGAAGCCAAGAGTTGTGTGTAGCCAGTTGTTAGTTTGACTTATGATTTGTCGAGTCGAGTCGAATTTGGCAGCTACACGACATTATCGTTACTTTAACGGCGCGCTCACGACGGGCAGCCAACAGGAAACTCGGGCATAACTAAACTTCAAATCATACAATCTTTTATTTATCTTCACCTCTTCCTCCCCCTTCTTGTATCATAACAATAAATGGATATTCTTTGGAAAAAAATATCTATCTGAAGATCAGTAACTCTTTCAGAAGCATATTTTTTATTGCTGTTCTTTTTATCCCATGGAAACGAGTCTTTTGATTCTCGCACTTTTTTTAATTCGTCTGAACTATTGGAAATTCTGTCCAACGGAGATCATATTGTAGCAATATAATTTTCCCACACAGTTCATTATTGCTTGTCAATAATCGGAAACAAACTTTAGAAAAACATAAAAAGAGCGCCAGATGGATTGTACATTTTGTAAAAAGGAAAGAAAATACGGAAGACAAAACAAAAAGGTTGAATCGGATAATTGTAGCCCAAATGAAAATTGAATAGGATGTTTGTTGATTTGAGATATCGCATTGATAGACTGTAAAATGGATGTGGGAGTACTTGTTGCGCGGTGTTTGAGCAGGAATAGAAATGTGATCGATTAGAGCGCGTGCATATGTGATTCGGCCTATCACGCTTATCCTGTATTAGTTGTGGTTAAACATGACGATTTTGTGTTTCAGTGAGCGGTGGAAGGACAGGAACGGGAGGCGCGCCCTTGTACGGACGTTTGGTCGCCGAGGAGCCGCTGCTGGCCGCAGTATGCGGCAGCGGGGGTAGCACCGGTTCCGCGGGAGCTCCTCAGGAGACCCCCGCGGACATCCATGCGATGCAGGCCCGCATACCCCACAGGTTTCGTGACCCAGCCACGGCACCGCTTCGCAAGCTCAGCGTCGACCTCATCAAGACCTACAAACACATTAACGAGGTAACCATCACAAACGAGGCGCACCAATGTTTTCTTCTCTTTTATTCCTGGTTTGTTTTTTCTTTTCTTTTTTTTTATTTTTGGAGTCAGCACCATTTGCGTTCATCATTTCATTTAGTTTTGAATCTTTTATAGGTACGTAAGAAAAGAGTTTTTAGAAAAAGACCGATGGTTACAAGGACGACAAAATTTGTGTGAACCATGTGGATCTCTGTTATCGCTTTTGTATTCACCGTACAGTTGGGTTGCGTAGAATTCTACGTTAACTGGTGTTACAAAAGTCCGGTGAATTTGCTGTTGTGAAATCATCTTCATTGATACATCATTCATGCTCATCGCTGTCTTTGACATGCTTAGCTTTGCTGGGCCCAATCCTGTTACATTTCTGGGGAAGCCATTGGGCCCAAGGCACGGATCACTTGCGTTAACACTTTGTTTTTTTTTCCTTTTCTGAACAATTCAAAAAAATGATTCGTCAATTTTGAGGTGTAAAATTGTATCATGTTTATAGAAAGGAAACTGGTAAAATGTGTCAAGCTTTTAATATTCGATTGTTAAGTTACTAGTAATTTGAAAAAGATATATTTGCCGCATAACTGATAAAATTATTCCAAATTGATAGTCCATGTGGGCACTCGAACACCTACATTGTTGTTGCCCACATAGACCAATTTGTTCATCTGGCTGATGAATTTTTATCAATTTGTTTTGTCCATTTCGATTTCTTTTTTTTTTTTTTTTGCGAAGACTTAAGATTTCATAAATTTGCAATCGAATATTTAACGTGACTTGAATTGAGCGCACATTCGCAAACCCTTTTCTGCACCTTGTTTTCTGTTCATCGGTTTCGCGCGCACAGAAAAATATTACTGTTGCTCTGTGCGCCTTCTCTCGTTTGGATGTTATTTTTTATTTCTCTTCGTTTACAAATTAGCTCTCCCGTCTAAAATTTGTGGGTATTATAACTTTCTTTTCCTTTTTTCATCTTCCATCATAATTTTTGTTGCTTAATTTTACATAAAATGGAAAGTCTCATAAAGGATAACATTCAAAGAATGAGATTTTTTTTCAAGCAAGGAGAGAAACAACGAGCTTGCAGTTGAGCAAGTTCATTCATTTATGAAAATAAGGTCGTGACACCGCGCTCACCCGAGGATTTGAAGACTGTAATCTATATAATGGGCGTCAGCATAAATAAAATTGTACGAAAGTTTAAATGAAACGCACGCGCTGCAATTTGTTTCGGGCAAGTTGAAGGAGATCGCGCGTAGCGCTAAAAATTATCCCGCGCCCTCTTCACAAACTTCGTCATTCTTCAACCTGTGAATTGTACTTCGGTCCCGCGCAAAGTAAAGTGTCCCTGAAATTTGCCAAATTCGTCACGAATCACGTAGGGATAAAATGTGCAACTCTGTTCAAATTTAGTGACTGTGATTGCAAATCGCCGCTGGCTCTGGACTCTTCACTATACCAAGCACAAAATTTACTACTTCATCAGCTATGTGCCAATCGATTTCACATGTCGATCTTTTTTTATATTCAAATAAATACAAGGTGACGCGAACTCAAGTATATTTTTCCTCGTCGAAATCATAAACTAAAAAATTGGTACAAAACATACTTTGTTCATTGCCAAACATTACAAAACACTTTTTTCGAATTTGATATTTGTCCATATAAAAAAGTGATCCGAAATTGAATTTCATTGAACCAGGAATGTTCATTTTTTGTTTGGGCAAAATAATTGCGAGAGGTTTTTTTGTCGTCGGAATGAGCTTTTGGCGAGGGCGAGTTTTGTCCGGCGGATTAGCGATTATTTGTTGGCGAAAAGGAGCGCGCGTGTGAATTTGCGGGATTCCAGCGGGCCGGAGTTAACAGTCAAGGGAATTCGACTTCCGTGGATGCAAATTGTCCAGGCGTATGTCTCAGGTGCCACGCAAGCCAAGTCGATAATCGGTATTTTGTTCCTGTCAGACGAACTTACAAAAATGTTCTAACAACAATGCTCGCAAATATTTGAATCATGTAATCCAATATTGCACATAACTTGCAATTCTACCTGATGAATTTCGGTCTTGCGTCACCAAGACTTACTTCACAATCCTTCAAAATTACACTTTTGCAATGACAACCCAGGCAAAAAAAAACATATATGCTGCATATATAATATTGCCATATATGAAACATATATGTAGCTTGTATGCAGGCATATATGCGGCATTTATGTAAATATAAATAGAATTTTGACATATATGCAACATATATGCAGGTATGTATGGTACAGCACCATATATGCAAGCAAATATGCAGGCATACATGCATTATATATATTACCATATATGCGACATATATGCCACATAAATGGCAGCATATATGGCGATATATAGGCTGCATTTATGTGAAATATAGGCTGCATTTATGTGAAATATATGCAGCCATTTATGTGGCACATATGTTGCACATATGTCTGCATATATAGAATTTTTGCCTAGGAAAGTACCGTCGATGAATTTAATTTTTGTAATTTCGGTCGCTAGAATTTGTTCCTAAAATAAATGGATGTAAAACAAGAGATACACGATGATTGAAATTGGAATCGTGTCGTGGACGATTCGGTACAACGAAACTGATCCAGACGAGGAAACAAATGACAAATAAGAAGGCACAAGCGTTTTGGATTATAGTTTTAATGCATATTGTCTCCATTGAAGCATTAAAAGCAATGCACTTGACACAATAACTTATACCTTGACGGCAATACATCTTATGAATTCATAAAAGCAGTATCAGAATTGCTAATAAGCATTTTGTTTGGAGCCTATTTCGTTTGTCCGTTTCATTCATCTCCGGCGAAACGAGATCTCGAAGTTGATTAATTTTTGTTATCAACCTTCTTTCTTTTTTTTTCTTTTGCCAATTCTTTTTGTAAATGAAATCACATCCGGGGATTAATCGCCACGATTTTTTGCGCGTCGCGCATAATTTTGTATAATCGCGAGTGATTGCACGTAATTATCCGTGAATCTTTTCGTGAGCAGTCGGTGATTTGAATCAATCCTTTTCCGTGATAAGATACACTGTCGTGTCTCATCGATGTTACGCACTGCATTCCTCGGCTCTCTGAATAACATTATTAGAGCGACACTAATTTCCTGAAACAAATATAATCCACGCTAATTATGCCCGAATTATTTTTTATCCCCTTGCTTGATTACACCCTCGGTACTTGATTGTAAACAATGTTATTTGTGAAGAGACAAAAAACCCTCTGTTTAAATAATGCAAAGCATAATTCGCATAACGAAAGGAAAAAAAAGTAAACTCGTCAGCTGAAATAAATTTTATGTGTACAAAAAACTGTAAGTTATGGCCATATAATAACAATATTAAATGAATAACTTTATAAAAATAAAATTTCAAAAAAAAGTGATGAACAATGTAATTCAAGCCTAAGGAATTCAAACTAATTGCTGTCGTTAGTTTTTAAACATTTTTGTCCTGCTCACAACTCTAAATGAATCACCGGTCTCTCCTTTTACATCATTATTTCAATAGTTTATGTGACGATGTTTCAACTTCGCGCACAATTTGTTCAATCCGCTATTTTCTCTTTTATTTTTGACACGGCGCTCCAAATTGAATTATATAAATACAAACTCCTGAAAATAGAACTCAACCCTTTTGACAGATCACTTTTTTCCTCTACCTCGAAAGCAGTTCTAGAGACGATATTGTACAATATTTATGTAATTTTATTTTTTTTTAATTGCGACATTTCTTGTAGGAGTCAAAAAAAGAAAAAAGGAACTGTGGAGTCGGACATGGTTTGGCATGACATGTGAAATCGACGCGAAACTGAATTGCGAATTCAAACGTTTCGATTACTCTGTTTCAAAGTAGTATTCCGACATCGCGAATTCGAAGAGATGCGCGCCATTGACTGCAAAACGATATAGGGACAGTTTTGCCTCGTATATATGCTAAGCGCTTTGAGATATCCATTGTTTGTGCAGCGTGTTATTTTGCGATTGATTTTATTGGTTTTCTTTATTCCTTAAGCTTTCCACGGATTCTTCGTGTTGTCGAGGCGCAACATCAAAAACCGAACAGAAAAGACAAAAAATGTACAAACTTCACTTTCAAATGCTTGATCATATAACCAAGGGAAGGAATTTTCAATTAGTTGCCGATCGATGGAAAAAATTTTTCCCATTGATTTGTATAGTCGATTAGCAGAAAAATGAGGGTCGGCAGACTTTCATTTGCATGTTTAGCGTGCATAAGTATTTCGCCCCACAGCGACTTTATAATTTTTCTTTTTTTTTCTTCTCTTCTTCTTGATTTACATGATCTCATGTTTACTCGCACAAACTACTTAAAAGTTTTTGATATCAGGTTAAAAAATAATTCGACTCAAGTACTTGGAGCAAATATTTGTCAGCTTGACACGAATGCTACTTAATGGAATAATAGATTCCAAGCCAATTCTTTTTGCGAAATTGTATTCAGAGGGCACTTCAACGCAAATGAAATTTTTTTGAAATGAAAAGAGAGAGAAAAACAGAGCTAAAAATATATTTGGGGGTGTTTATTTCATCTAAGAATTGTGAATTAAGATATGAAAGCGGATGGGCGATATATTCTGGTCACAGAATCAATTTGACGGACTACTCGACTGCTCATATTTTGAACAATCGGTGCCTAGCCCTCAGCGCCGTCTACGCACCACGGTTCGAGTTGCGATCAGCAAAACACAAAATATGAAGAGCTTTTTTTAGATGCTCGGTGAACGAGCCGCCCTCCCTCACGTCAACATCAAGTGCACAGCGTCGAAGCAACAGTCGACGATTTTAAGCACTCGAATGCCTAATCTTGCGCGATTAATCGATTCGTTCAGACCAATATTTCTTTCTTTTTCGCGTAACATTTTATTTCAACGTTGATTTATTCAGTTTCCCATTTTGTTTCAGACCCCAAGCAGGTTTTATGGATTTAAAAAAAATAAAGATAGGAAATTTATCAGGGGTGGTGGTAAAAGATGAAACGTGAGTCTGGAAATAAGGAAGAAAATTTTCGCGTGGCCGGCGTGCTTATTTCCAAGGAATCCGTCAGATGAGAAACGGTGCCACGTCATCGGACCAAACTCAGGCTGTTAAGAATCTCCGTCGGTCGGCCGAGTGAAATGCCAGCACTGAGAGAGTCAGACCGAGCGCGGAAGAGAGTTGGGGCGACTGTTCGATCGGCAAGCCAGTCATGAATGAAGCAATATGCGAAATGCGAGACTGCTCGTTCTGCGACCTTCCGGAACGTCTGCGTTCCACTTCTCGTTCTTACTTTTGTCCCGTCGATATAATGTTACGGCGTGTCTCAACGTCCGACTTGACGGAGATATCCGGAAGTCTACTTCTACTCTAACGAATGCGCGATTTTTACTGCCACTGCTTAAGTGAAACCTCATTTATTTTTAATGATCCAACCAGTCGGTCTTGTCTAACAGTCTCAAAATTAAGTTTATATTTAACTACATAATATACTAATTGTAACGCATGTTGTAATTTATATCAATGAAACGGTACCAATGTTTTTATCATTGGTTAAAGAGTTGAAGAATTTTTATTAATAGTTTAATATATACAAAAAAAGATCGGAAATGTCACAAAAATGGAAAACGGACGCATGTGTAAGTCATGTGACTTGAGTAGCAATAAGTGTGTTTCATACAAGGCGTGTGTACATTGTGCATTAATCAGTGGGTATGAGCCTCCGGAAACTACACGTGCGTGGTTCAAGTTCCTTTTTAGGATACGATTTAAAAATGAATGAAGAGAATTCATATTTATTCAGAAGTCATTCAGAAACGTTTAAATCTTAGCGTGCGCGCGATTTTATTACTTTCATGGGCGAGGAAAAAAACATGTCGACGGTTTTGTACAAAAATGATAGAGATGAAGAAATACGTTAATAGTGAGAGAAGTATTAATATATTGTTATTTTCAAACTCTTTGCCTACGTTTTCATTTTTTTGTTCATTCTGTTTTAAATGATCCTTACAAAGAATGCCCTGCAGCTGATTCACGAACAAGATTCATTTATGAATGAAAACATACAATGTGATGACACTCGAGCAGGAAACTGCTGTTCTAAGAAAATCATTGATAAAAGAGTAGGCTGAATCATAATCGAGTTAAAAATAGTCGGACGTGTAATGGCGAAGGATGAGTAATGGAAAAAATGCTACAATTCGGTATGTAATGTTTGCAAACAATCGTCTGTCGTTGGAACTTTAGGAAAATGAATTGATGGAAAAAAATTGTTCTGATAAAAATTTGGTCGGAATAAAAAAAAATAATAAACAAGAGCGGGGGAGAAGGGGCGAGAAGTTGGATGAAGAGGTGCTTTTTTTCTTGCACTATACAGGAAAGTTTTGAAATGTGCCTCTTGTTAGGTTTCCACGCCTTTGAATACCAGCATGATTTTCACGTGGTCGTGGGAATATCGATCATATGTAGTGCCGCGACAAGATTGGATTCTGCGCTTTTTTCCTTAATTTTTTAATTTATCTTTTTCTTCGTTTTTTATGAATTACGCCATTTTCAAAGCTTAGAGTTTTATATATATATATATATAGGAAATATATACATATTTTTCTATTTTGTCAGTTAGTTCTAAAAGGATGACGTGATGAAATAAACGAAAGAATGATACAATCGATTGAAATAGTGTAGTGAATATTGAATTGATAAAGTGTGTGTTTTCGCAGGTATATTATGCCAAAAAGAAAAGACGGGCGCAACAGATGCAAGGTGAGGACGGCTCGCATAAGAAGGAAAGAAAACTTTATAACGACGGATGGGACGACGACAACCACGATTACATTATCAAAAATGGGGAGAAGTTCCTTGATCGATACGAAATCGATTCGTTAATAGGTAATTATACAACTAATTCAACAGACTAATTTAATAGTCTTGTCATAATGTTTTCAAATTAATTAAAATTTGTACGTTGACTCAGAAACTTGGTTTGTAAAATGCATCCGAACTTGATACGAGTTGGTATAAAAAAAGAAATAATTCAAAAGCTTTGTACTCGATCATAACTTAAAAAGAAATTTATCTGGACAATTAAGTGCATTCATTTAATTAACGTTTAGTTTCTTTTTATTGGGAAAGATAAATATTAAGTTGCGACGAGGCTAATTGATTTAATTGAGTGGAATAATTTATCTCAATTTACTTTCTAGGTAAAGGCAGCTTTGGCCAGGTAGTTAAAGCCTACGACCACGAAGAACAAACTCAGGTGGCAATAAAAATCATTAAAAACAAAAAACCTTTCCTAAATCAAGCGCAAATTGAAGTTAGGTTATTGGAAATGATGAATAGAGCAGATACCGAGAACAAGTATTATATAGGTTTGTAGAACATCTTCATAGTTTTTTTGTAAAGCACTGTTTTTCTTCAAATGAAATGAATCGCTCGATAATGCTAATTGTTTGTTCTCGTTTCTTGCAGTTAAACTTAAAAGGCATTTTATGTGGCGGAACCATTTATGTCTAGTGTTTGAGCTGCTGTCTTATAATCTTTATGATTTACTTAGAAATACAAATTTTCGCGGAGTTTCGCTCAACCTGACAAGAAAGTTTGCACAGCAATTGTGCACTGCCCTTCTGTTCCTGTCCACGCCGGAATTGAACATCATACACTGTGATCTAAAGCCTGAAAACATTCTCTTGTGCAATCCAAAAAGAAGCGCAATAAAAATAGTTGATTTTGGAAGTTCGTGTCAACTTGGACAGAGAGTAAGAATTAATTGAATCTCATTTATTTTAATTTGAATGTGTATAACCTGATGGATGAAATAAAATGATTATTATTGATGCTTATTTTTTTCTCCGTTTGTTTAGATATACCAGTATATACAGTCTAGGTTTTATCGATCGCCCGAAGTTTTACTAGGAATTCCATATGACCTCGCAATAGATATGTGGAGCCTGGGATGTATTTTAGTAGAAATGCATACGGGAGAGCCTCTATTTAGCGGGGCAAACGAGGTAAGGAACAACCCTTTTGCAAACGTATTACAAAGGACTTGAGCCTTTTGATTTATTGAAGACGTGAAAAAAATTATGTGATTATTTTTATTTAACCAGCGAAATAATTATGGAAAGAAAAAACCCATTATGAAAAAGGACAAACAAAGTACAAAGTAAAAATTTGTTACAAAAGAATCTACCAGTTTATTTATCAAATATAATTAAATAGTAATTTAATATAAATTGAATAGTAATTTTAATTTATTATTGTCAATCAGATAATTTTGTTAATATTGTAACTACATTTTTGCTTTTGTTTTCTTTTTTTTTTATTAAAAAGCGTATGTATAAAGCGTACTCGATAATTTGTATCAAATTCAAAGCAAAAATGAATTAACTGAAGCTTAGAAAAAAAAGAAACATTATATTACGTGTCATACATGATTCTTATCAATAAATAATAAGTTTATAAAAGATTCTCTTTCTATGGCATGGTAATTGGCCAGTTATTCGATTGCGGTTTCTTACAATGTACAACGCAATATTGTAGTAGAAAGGTAGAATTATAGTACATGGTTTTGTATCATTTTCAAATGCATTGTTAATATGAGTATATGTTTTCAGGTCGATCAAATGAATAAAATAGTCGAAGTGTTGGGCATGCCGCCGAAACATATATTAGACCAAGCGCACAAAGCGCGGAAGTACTTTGACAAAGTCCCATCGGACGGCACCTACGTTTTGAAAAAGTCCAAGGACGGTAAGAAGTACAAATTGCCTGGTACCAGACGGTTGCATGATATACTGGGCGTCGAGATCGGCGGTCCCGGCGGCAGAAGAGTGGGCGAACCTGGCCACATGATCTCCGACTACCTCAAATTCAAAGATCTGATTCTGCGGATGCTCGATTTTGATCCGAAAACGAGGGTCACGCCGTACTACGCGTTACAGCACAACTTTTTCAAAAGAACGGCCGATGAAGGGACCAACACGAATATAGCCGCTGCCAACAGCGCCAACACTAGTCCGGCTGTGTCCATGGGACAAGATCACGGTGAGTCATCTCAAAAGTACACTCTCCATCTTTCCAAATTCCAACCACCTAAGTTTCGCTCTTGAGCGACAATTTTGTTTGGCCCCTTCTCCACGGTTTTTTCCTTTCCGTTTGATTTCCAATGGTTGTGCTTTTATCAAATTTCGGCTCCAATGAAAGTGATGAATTTGTGATTCTTCATTGCAAATTTTTCGCCGTGTTCGTGCAGATTTTTGTGATTGCAGTTACTCTAATATTGTTTTAAATATTGAAAAAGAAAAAATTAAAAACATTTGCCTCTGTGTGCTTGGTTTCATTCATCGTCCATTATCAGTACCGATACTTATTTAGTTTTTGACACCTGTAGATTAATAATCAATCAATCATCATCCAGTGATTTTTTTCAGGAGTCGAATATCTTTCTAATGATTAGCTCAACATTAACAGTTTAACTTTGAATGTTATTATACCACAGTAAAAAAAATTGTGGAAAACTATAGCTATAAGAATTAAAACAATGAATAATTGGTACTTTTATTCATATGTTTGTTATTACTATTACATTCAGTTGAAACTACGATGATGAGCTTCTTATTATCATAGGGAAATATTCGATATGAAATTTCATCTAACGCAACGTGCTCCGAGTATCTATTGAGATTTTAGGAAAGTTTTGATTTGTGCAGAAAGTAACTAGAAAACGCGAATACATTTACATATCATTTTATCATAAATAAAATCTGCATAATGCTCCAAAATTAAGTAGACTTTAAGGTCTTCTCAATTAAGACTCGTTTTATTTTAAGACTAGATTGTAATTAGCAAAGCACTGTTTTTATATAAGCTTGTAAATACGAAACACGATGTTACAATTCATTTTACAATAAACAGTTTAGAACAAATAATAAAAAAAATAAAAAAAAGACTAATAAAAAATGCTTCCAGTTTATTGTGCAAAATAAATGTTAATCTAATCTCCACACCCAACTCCATGCAAAGAACAAACAGCCAACGCAAAGCGGAAAGCAATCATTAAAGCTGTGCAATAATTATAAGATGAAATTTTTTTTATTTTCTGCACAAACTAAACGTTACTTGTTGTTGCCCGTAGATATGATAGGGGGACAGTACGTGGCTCGATGACTGTCGTATCCGCGGGGCGGCGACGACCTGTCCTAGGCCCCCAACCTTAATCTTACTTACTAACATAAGTAAGTTCTGTCTAACAAACAATCCTACAAACTTCGAGACTGAATTTGGTCTTCCTATTTCCAAATCCTGGCCTCGGATGTATTGCGCGAAGCCTTGCTTGCCTGTGGTAAATGAATATGCCGAACGAACAGACGTTCGACGAAAGTCAAGAGCCATGGAATAATATAATCTCGAGCCCGTGGCTTAGTCTAGTTCACCCGATATTCGTGTGTGTCCTCAAATGAAAACACTTATCAAAGAGTTCTCTTCAAATGACAAATTGTATAACGTGCCTCGGCACGTATTTGGTTTCTTTTACTTTTCATTTTGATGATCTCTGTAACTGTATCATTATAGTCAATCATTTTAAATATGTACTTAATTTTGTTCATTTGAGATGCATTTAGGATTTGACGGAATGTTGTGACACTGAAAAAGTTTTTTCAACATTTAGTTTGCCTTTTTTTCTTGGTTAAAATGATCAAATAAAGAAAATAATTAGATAACCGATTGTCCGAACCACATGAATCATGTGGTTCAACCGCAAAATTTAGTTATAAAAATTTGGTTTGTTGATTTGCGGGCGATTTCGAGGAACAATTTTGAATTTCATTGATGGTAAACGATCGGTATGAAAAATAAATTTCTGAACAGTAGTCTAACATTTCGCCAAACATTTAAATGTCACCTATTTTGAATTTATTTAGTAGATATGTCATTTCATGATGTTTTCTCGATCTATTTTCTTTTTATTTCACGCACGATTTAGCTGCTTGCTATATATGTAGATTGTCAAATTCATTACCATCGCCCATGGGATTTATTGATCTAGATAAAAATGATTTTATCGGGACGGAGTTACGACCAATGTTCGCAAATTTTCTCATCTCGTCTAATCAATATTTATTTTTGGGACCATTTTTTTTCTTTTTTTAATTATTTCATATCAACGCTTGACTACGTTTGCATAAAATGAACGTGAAAAATATTTTTCGCATCTGTGATCATTTTTATCTAAAAATTTAATTCCAGTTAATTAATCAATGTTTCTATAAGCTCAGAAATCATTCGCTACATACAATTTTTTTTCTTTTACATACGAATCTATAGTGCCAAGTATCAGTATTCTTATAAACAAATAATGATTCAGCGTTAAATACACAACTAGCAAAAATTTGTTGTCAAATATGTGGATAAAACTTTGCAATTTTAGCTTGACTTTTAATTTGATATTTTTATACGCCAATAAAAGTTGAAGTAAAATTATTTCTATTATATCAAAAGTATACAATATGATTAATAGACAGTATATAACTCATTTAGCTGAAATATTTTGAAATTTTCTTCAGACGTACAAATTCTACTCCAAAATATGTCTTTAAACCTCTTATATGATTAAAAAATTTCGAAATTCAATAATTTTGAATAAACAATTTTCTTCACTTGGTAACTGTGACATACGAACTTCTAAATTTCATTTTCTGAAAGTTTCTAAAAGTTTTATCGAAGATTGGATACGTTGAAATTGCAAACTTGATGATACATAGTTAGAAGGTTATTGTAGGAATGAATTCAATGCCGAGTTAGTAAGTCACAGGCATCGTCATCTAATTCTTAGTAGTTTAGACTTATTTTGTCATGTTCAGTAATTTCATGGGTGATAGAATAGATAAGTTAGTCCCCTATACTAAGAAGCAGCAGCATCAACAGGCGCCGATTGGCGCCCGCTAAAGCCTCATTTCATGCGCGTCAGTTGACGTTGATTCTCACTTCTGCACTGAAAAAAATAGACAGATAAAATAAAAATCGAGACTGCTGCGGTAATAGAGCAACTCTGAAAAGTTGAATGAAATGAATTCCAGACGGTGTCTAACAATGCTTTAAATTATGAAATTGAATTTTGGTCTTTAACTTTACAATCGTCCAGAACTGTTGCCAAGACAGTCTAAATTGTTCTGTCAACGGTCCATTTTTTTCAGTGTATTCATTATCCGAACCATGTCAATTCGTATGTCGTTGACCTGACAGTCGGCATCGTGCGACGATGACGACTTTTATGAACATTCTACTTGAACATCGAACCAATATCAGTATATCATTACAACTGACACATCTCATCATTCTAATCACTGGTACAAAAGTTCTTATAAACTAAAATTGTTGTAGGAATTGAAATAGGTGTAGATTTTATTTTCTTATAATATACAAGAAAATAAAATCAAACATTTTGTAAGGAAGAAAAAAGAAACAGAAAGCGAGTGTTCATGAATGGTCCCTTTCCAAATTGCATGACAACAAAAGTAAACTTAAAACTTAGCGGCTAAGAGTAAGAGAAGATAAGAAAAGCAAGGCCAACAAACGCGCATGAAAGTTCGGCACAATGCTTGGAGTGGATGAAAGTGATAACAAAAGTGTGTCTATTCTCAGGACTGGTAACGATGTCCGGACAGGGCAGCAGTGGCGCGAGCAGCGGGGGCGGAAGCAGCAGCGGCGGCGGCGGTGCGAGCAGTAGCAGTGGCGGCGCTGGCATGCAGGCGGTGACCGCGAGCGGCGCTGCCTTCCAGCCGATGGACTGCGAGTCGTCGCCGCGGCACTCGGGCGCGAGTGTGCGCCGCGCGTATGCCGCCTCCTCGTCGACGTCCATGGCGTCTGTGGACGCAGGTGGCGCCCTCATGCAAAGCTCTCTCGGCTCGTACAATAGTTTAATTCTCCCGAACATTCCCCACTTGCCCGCGATGATGAGCTCGCCGATGATGCAGCAACCGAACTTCTACAATTACGGATACCCGAATGCGGACTCGCACGCAATGGCCCGCCAGCCATCGGTCGTCGCAGCTGCCAAACAGAGGGATCCCGAGCGCGAGGACAGCCCGATGGTCGGGGTTTGCGTGCAACAAAGCCCGGTCGCAATTCACTGACGCCCGCTTCTCTCGTCCCCCTAACAGCTCCAATTGTGCTTCTACCAAGCACGCGAGCCAAAGATTTTTTCAGGAGAATCACACGCCGACGACTCTCGTCGCGTTCCCATGTTGCATATCAGAATACGCTGCGAACACGCAAGGACCGACGCTTAGAAGCAATACCAAACGTGCGCCCACAACATCCCCGATTCGCGATTTAGAAGCGCCTGCTCTCATTTACGCCCGAGTTTTTCGTCCTGCTCCAAAGTAGATCGTGTTCAGACTCAGCCTTTTGACCGCTCGCGGTGCTTGCGGACACGTGCATATATTTTTTTTCTGTCCGAATTAAAGCACTGTTTAACAAATTTTCTGTTCATTTTTTGATTCGGTGAAGTTCAATTATGTGAGCTCGTGGGCCATTTTCCATGATCAAAGGGAGCAACAGGGTATTAACATCATCATGTTTCTGCGAAATAGATGAACGAATGACAGTAATCCGTATTTATCGGTATTATTTTTTTCAATTTTTCGGGCAGTCACAAGTTTTATTGGTGGGTGTATAGTCAAAGTCGTTTGGTGACGTTTTAAATTTGCTGTATCAAGTTAACTGTTATTTGATGATGAGTTGTAAAAAAGGCCTGATGAAAAACAACGTGTTGTTGCTGGGTTGGTTTCATGGTAAGAGATAAGTCGCTTATCTCGATGTGAATGTTGAACATTTCATTACATCAAGGATGTGCGGAATGTGAATGAGCCTGATTCTCATTAAACAAATTCGTTATCTCATTAATCGTTTTTTCTCATTTCAAATTATCCGTCTTTTAATAACGGTCAAACAACAATTTTTTTAAACATAAAAACGTACGCATCGATTTGTATGAAACATTTCAAAAATATTTAACAATGATTCGTTTATCTAATCAGGATAAACCTTCGGAACGATTCATTTTTCTTTTCTTTGTAGGTGATTTTCGAGAGTGTAGCGCGGAGACGAGGCATAATTTGTCTGCAGCACGATCTACTTTCGAGCAAAGTTTGTATGTAAAGTACAGGAAACCATGTAAAACACAAAAGTGCAAATGATCGTTTCAACGACAACACTTTTTTCAGCGATCAATTTTGTAAATTTGAAAATATTTAAAAGATGACTTGATATTTGCAACGACAATTACATGAAACTCCGGTGTTGGTGTAAACAAATTGATATAAATTTAAATTAGTTTATAAAATAATATTTTCTCTCTACTCAGCACTCGTACATGAAATTAAGTTGTTTCAACGATTGTGTCATCTTCGTGGAGTCAGACTGTTCTGAAAAACATGAGTATGAATTGATTGTTAGAAAAATTGTTGCGGATGTCTACAGATTGTTTGTGAAAAAAGAAACAAAAACAAAACGGCCTATTGAGGATGAACCCAACTGGCCTCTTTCGGGTAGTCCGCTCGATCGTAAAACTGACGGTTGCAAAGAAAAAAAATCGTTGCGCGTTATTAATCGGAAGATTGTACATCCAAACTGCGGCCTAGAGAGCGCAAAAGTGATATATTATTAATAACTACCAAGAAGGCAGAATTAATAAATAAAAATTATTGTAATCATGTACTCCGATAGAGTTTTATACACGATGTGTCGAATGTACCAAGATATAGTGAGTAATGAGAAAGGATATTGCACGAAATAGTTATTGTACAATACACTTAGGTGAATGATTTGAATGGTTTGAATCTAAAGCTTTAGCAATTAGATCATAAGTACGAGTGACAAACGGATTGCAGAACCGACATCTTTTTGTTAACTTTATTTACATGAGAAAAAAAGAGTAAAACAAATTAACGGGGAAAAAATAAATATAAGAGTTAATGGAAGGATTGATGAAATAAAAGTGAACTGGGTGAGGAAGTGAGAGAGATGAAAAATGAGCTCCGCTATTGTGTGAGCACAAATTTCGACTTTTCGCCAACTCAACGGACTCCGAATATATAAAAATTTGTGCTAACTAAGGTGGCAGGTCAAACATAATATGATATCAATTTTTCATGTGTAAACGAAATTCGTTTCATTCAATTTTGCGACTTGATAATCGCTGTTGTGGAATACAAATTGTAGAAACAGTAGTGTGAGATTGCAATTAAAAAAAAGTTGTTTACACTGAACGAAAATGTGGATTTCTTCTGTATATTATTTTCTGCAAATTGGTGCTTGCGAAATTAAATGTAAGTGAATTGAGTTTGCAAAGTTATAACAACCTTGAAATGACATTATGCTTGTCAAATCACCTTAAGATACATATTTATAAATGAAAAACATTTAATAAGAAAGTTGAAGTATACAACTATGGTTGGACATGAATGATATATTCGTACGAAAGAGAAACCTAGATACTTTATGATAAAATAATACACATGTAATTTTCGTACATATTTCCGGCGCATCATTTGTGATTTTTGCCGTTTTTGGGCTTACGAACTGACGTTTCCAGTTTTTCAATGTAAATATTATTTGACAGTGCTCAACTTATTTTTTAATTTTCCATCCCATTTAGATTGTTCAGGGTTTCGAAGCGTAATATGTCATTTCTTAAAAATTTATCTTCAATTTAAATACTAACGCTTTGTAATGTGAATATTTTTATTATGTAAAACCATTTTGTATAAGAATTTCTTTTTTTTGTATAAATATACAAGGAAATGTCATTGGATAAGAAGTAGAACAATAAAAATTGTTTGATACAATTTTCACTGTAGTCTTTGTACAAGTTGATTTGTTGAGTAGTATTTTTGAGAGTGATTTTTGAGAAATCACATTGAATTTTTGAAATCCTCAATAATCGGCATTTGAGAATCAATGGTAATGTCAAAACAAAGCATTTGATTACTTGTGATTCATTCGAATTGTATAGTCATGTATCTAACAACCATTTTATATTTAATCATCAGTGTAAAATATTCGAGAGCAGTGTTGTTATTGCCTTAAAAGATTTTTGTATAACAACTTTGTAGCTATTGAAACAATTATAAAACTTGTGAAGAATCTTTGTTTTAACATTACATAGACTTCTCAGCATCGACCAGTTCAATTGTTGCTGTTCTTAGTGTCGCCTGTTTTTAATAATGATAATTGGACGATGTGCACTAACGAATCCTATGTTTTCTCATCCGATTTTAATTTTAACCAAAAATGTTCACTAAAACCATTTTTGTACAAGTTTTTGGTAGCATAAAAAAAGGAAGAAAATTTTATATTGCATTTTTAAACGAATCTTTATAGATGACTAAAAGATTTTTGTACCGAAAAATAGAAAGATTGTTAGCGTTTGTTGATCGAAACAAAAATTACTACAATCATGAAGAAGATAATTTAAAAAACAATAATAAACCACTTAACTGTGCGCTTTACATAAACCGCATTTTGAAGATGCAAATTAAATTAAAAACAAAACCAAAACTCGATTAACGATCTACTTTACTACACAGTCAGCAGTGTTATTTAAAAAATAATTTTTATTAATGTTTTTATAATCGATTTCTATTAATATGAAATTTAAAAAAAAAACGAATTGTATAAGATTAAGTAATTGACTTTATGTTACATGTGCTAATTTAGTTTGTTTGATCACACAAACATGTACTTTGATAGTTAATTAAAATAACGAAGTGCATTTGCATATGTCCATATTTATATGCATTTACCTAAAATAGTTCAAACTTACAGTTGCCATCACTTGCAAAATAAGAACTGCAATAATTGAATTATATTATCCGCAAAAAAGAAAATATACGCAAATAAAAAATAAAACAAGAAGAACGGCAAAAATCCTTATGTCTATCAGAATAGGCAATGTATGCTTCAGACATACTTCTTTCGAATCTCTATCAAGTTTTGTATTTGAAAAGTTTTCATATCAAATTCGAACCATTTTGTATGTGAAAAAAACGTTTCTCACCCTAGAACTAGAACTGTAATTTCCAGGTTTTACAATTGTTTTAATTTGAAGCTTACTTTTTCGCCAATAATTTCAACGAAACTCTAAGTTAAATTATACGATTTTTTTTAGAGACTATAAACATCACCACATGTTGCTTAAAGTTTTCCTGAAATTGTTCGTGAGACTGACAACTCGAGATGCACGTTTTTGTCTTTGACATCGTATCGCTTATGAATAAACGACTAAATTCAATTATGCAGAAGAGTGTTTTTTTCGGGTGTGATTGGATGATTTTTGACAATACATTGTGGCATTTCTTTGTATTCGTAATTGTCAGACTATTTTCAACGATGATAATAGACAAACTTAAAAATGTAATAGCTGTCAATCAAATTCATGTGTCATCATTATTTCGTACACAATTTGATTCGCCATTATTTTCGTTTAAACGTTTACAACTTGTTTGAATTTGTACGACACTCTCTGAGATTGCATTTCCGGAAACTACCTCGTTTACATGACTTGTATTCGAGGTGTATTTTTACGAGCTTAATAAACGTAAATAGAAATAATTGCGTTGTGAAAAAAAGGTGAAATTTTCTTCGAATACAAAACTAGACAAATCTCAGTCACATTTCTATGAGAATCGAAGACAATGTGGATTACAGGTGAAAAAAACGATGTGACTTGTACAGGCGAGCTGCGCGTTCAACGATCAACTAAAGATTTTTTTGCACACGCTACGGGAGTAAAAAATGAAATCGACACTGTAAATGAATCGCTTTCGCGTCGCTCGTGTGTACGATTGAGAGAACGTACTGAACGAAAAATGACGAAAAAAGAACTAAATAAAACAAAGTGAAAGAAATTAAATTGTCATAATTGTTAGAAACATTTTGTAACGGGTTTTATTTTTTCAAAGTAACAAAAGCGAGAGAGAATGAGAGCGAAAGTGTGGGAGAGATCGAGAACGTGCGAGAAAAAAATGTATTTAAAAAAATGAGATAAAATACAATCATCGGTACGAAACATTTTTGCACGCGTTTTTTCAATGAGTAGTTTTATCTGACGAAATTTGCCACTCAACTTTTGTCGCGAAATGCAGAATATTTAAGCCAATTAGCGAGCAACAGACACGTACACATTTACGTAGCATAAGTGCCAGCTGAAACATGTTCCGAAAAATTGTATACTTTGGCTTTAATTTTTGATGAACGAATTGTCTATTGAGAAATAATAATAAGAACGAAATATGTGGCAGAAATAAAATGAAAGAAGATTAAAAGAAAGAAGAAAAAAGAAGTAATAGTAACAGTTTATATTCAAATATATTTTTTAATATTTTTGCTATTATACGTTTTTTTTATATATAATAATGTAAAGTTGACCGTGGGGAAAGGTTTGCGATAGAGGTTTGGAAACGTGTGTGATGATATTACAGTTTAAGAAACGTGTTACAGCTGGAGTAACGTAAGGTTTCCTAACGTCAAGTGTAAAAAACATTGTGTTCAGAAAATATACTATACTACGACTGACTGTGCCTGAGCGGTGGCGAGTAAACGACTGTTGCATTTTCAAAACGATAGAATCAATTTGAAACGTCGATTGTGCGCCACTGATTGTGGCAACAATTTTAAGAAGTGAAATACAGCAAACAGACTTATTAAGATAAAATAATTAAAGAACTCCATACAAATGAGGAAAACTGTATCTAACATGTAAACATTGTCATATTATGATAATTATTATAATTATATATAATATTGTAATTGAAAAATTTGAAACGATATTACATAAGATTAATAATAAACAAACACATCTTCAATTTTTCGTTGTTTCTTTTTGTTGATCGATTTATTATATATGATGTTCTTCAATTATGCCGATTCATGCGAATTCAATTGCAACTACACTGAATTCCATAAATTACTTCAATGACATTTAGCTTGCAAAATTACATTTTGACCGGTTAGAATGTTGATTTACAAAATTAGATTTTCAACGCGTAATGACATCATTTTGGACTGATAAATCAATTGTTATAAATAAGGAAACAATAGTTAAATTGACATTAAAATTTTATAAAATATTATAAAAGTTACTGTTTTGTTGAATTTAATTAAATTCAAATTAATTAATAGGACAAATATGGGATAAATTTTATGTGCCTGAGATACATAGAGTGAAATATCGATCACTCATTGATAATGTGCAGAGCATCCTTGTGTAGATCATAAACGAACATTTTACAACAAGCTTTAAAGATAATATTGCAGTGGAAACGTTTGATCATATAACAAACTTGACAGAAACGAGTTCATTTTTGACTTTGAAGTTTACTGACTTTTCAAACTAGAACAAAGAAACTTGAATTTTAAATACGAACGATTGCGTTAATTGTTGTAATCAAATGATAACAAAACAAACGCATTGAAAGCAAATTTAAAAAAGAAGTTTCAACGGGAACAATCTTTGCTCCAAAAGAAATTTAAAATTTCGCGCCATAGAAAATGTAACAAGATACCGTAAAGGTGATATCACAATTACCATCTGCCATCACGGCTGCCCTTCTTCTGGAAAGTTCTTGGTTCTATAACAGTCCCATTTGAAAGCATAAGCAAAAGTGGAAATAAATTATTAGTTTTGTTAAATGGTTTAATTATTATAGTTGCTTATTCTATGTTATTTTAATTGTTTTTTGTATATTAATAATGATCAAAGTTTGTACATGTTGTTATAATGATCAATTTAGTTAGTTACATTTTATTGAGTTTGTCAGTATTTGTAATCGATGAAATTAGTGCTACGAAGAAACTGCAAATTGGGATCAAAAAACGTATTGACAACTGTATTGAAAGATCGAAAAAAGGCGATAAACTGTACTTAAATTACGTGGTAAGATTTTTATGCCTATGCTATATCAAAACCATTTTTGAAGTTTGACTACAAATATTTTCTTGTTTTGTTATATTTTTATGGTTGTACCAATTATAATTATTTGTTTGATTTTCAGGGTACGTTAGAAGATGGCACAGAATTTGACAGAAGTTCGAATTATCAAAACGATTTTATGGTAACGTTAGGTTATGGTCAAGTTATAAAAGGATGGGAACAAGGTTTAATAGGGTTAATATTTTTTTATAATTTTTAAAATCATTCAAATCATAGTCTCTAATTTAAAAACCGAACATTCTTATGTTAATTATTCAAGTAGTTCTTTCAATTACTTTTTTTTAAGATTCATATTACTCGTTTTAATAACACGTCACTATGTCATTCAATTGACTAATGTATTCTTCGGGCAAATACAGTATTTCTCCATTCAAAATCGATTATATAAAAGATTAATTTAACAGAGTTAATGTAACAGAAAATTTTGATACAATGAAACACTTTCTTTCAATGCAATTTCTTATAATTACTAAAATCATAATGATTCTCAATTGCTCTGATCATATATCTAACAATAATGTTATAAGTTTCACTTTTTCGAGCACGTTTTTTTTTAAAAACTTGATACTTGGTTATTGAGAAGTACTAATTATTATAAAGAGAATTAGTTGATAATAAAGTTGACTACTCTGGCTTTTTGTTATTCTGATAAACACTTTTACTCCTTCGTTAAACACAAATTTATTTATAGATAAGAACTCAAGTGCGGAAGTCTGAACTGCACGATATAAATAACAAATCCAATAGTTTTATTGCTATCTTAAGTTTAAATCAATCTCCACATTTCGAGCTTGCTATTTTTATAATGCCGTTCACACGCGATGACAATTGAGAAATAAAGTAAACAAACAAAAATTGCATTAATTGAATCTTAAGTCATGCAAATATTTTTACTTCTTCTTGCAACTCATCAATTGGAATTTTTTCCCATAATAAAATTTTTCCATTAAAACTAGTACTGTTTTAAGTAATTAGTAATTTTTTAGTGACATTTAAAGTTATGATACACTGATCTGAATTTTTAACTTATGATTTAATTAATTAAAAGTAAATCTTGATATTTTTTTAATTATATCGACTGATGTATCCAATTTGTGTTTGCTTTTTTCAAATTATAGAATGTGTGTAGGAGAGAAGAGAAAACTGGTGGTACCACCGCACTTAGCATATGGAACTACAGGAGCCTTGCCTAAAATACCACCAAATGCGACTCTAATATTCACTGTTGAGCTCATTAAACTTACGCAAAATAAAGACGCCAGTCCGTTAAACAATCATTTATTTGAAGAAGAATTGTGAGAGGAGGGAATAAATGGATATTTACAATTATACCATATTTTAATTTACAACACCTTGCTACAATATAGATTAGTCATAAATGTAACAACCATAAATGACGAAAGTCATAAAATTGAAACTGATAAAATTGTGTCGAAATACAAATAGGTTTGATGCAGAAATAATGTGATTAAAAAACATTTGTTGATGTTAAACAAATTAAAGTTCATTTACGTAAAATTTGTTCAAAAGAGAACGAAACATTTGAATCAGCAAAATTATGAAAAATATTTTTGCAATAGCTTCAAAAATTAAGTTTAATGATAATTCTTAAGACTTATGCGCCAACCAATAAAGATAATTTTGTAATCACAAGAGGTCAATCTTGGCTAACTGATGGCAAACGTTTAACTAAAATTTAGCTTCGCACAGTAGTTTCTTTCTCTGCAGTCGTTCGCTGTTAACTTATCTGTGACAAAAAAAAGAAATGTTTACGATGATGAATGTAACATCGCAATTAAATAAATATTAAATAATTAAATAATTCCAGGTATTCAATAATTAAATATTTAATAATGAGAACAGTTTTTGCGATTTCAGTCTCAACGATCAGTTTGAACATTGATGAAAATTAAATTAATCAAGAAACTAAAAAAAAAAAAAAAAAACGATTGAGAAAAATGTTACATTTTTTAAATTAATTCAATAATCGCAATTCAATTGAGACTTTGAGTTGCATACGACAATCGATGGCTCTCAACTGTGATTTGATTCCCTCTTATCAAACCACTAACTTGTCACTAAACTCATGGTCAGGTCATTAAAACAAAGATTTACTTTAGTTTTTCGTTAAAAACAAAGAAAAGATTATTGAACCTTACTTATTTTTCGATTCAACAATATCATAAAGTTGAAAGCTTAATATAAATTGACGTGTTTCAACTTTGGCTTCAACTCGAAGATACATTTTGAAAATGCCCGATGAGAAAACATTAAACGCGTTGCACAGCAGAGAGTTTGAATTTCTTTTGCATATCTGTATCGCGTTTCACTCTGTACAACTTATATTCGTGGCAAATAGCACAAACGATTCGGGCTCTACTTGACACTATAAAACACACAGAGACACACGCACGTGCGTTTATCGTCTATTTTGACACGTGTTTGAAACAGTGTAAATTGTCGCACTTGAGAGAGCCATTCGAGTTTGACGCACTGTGAATTCTAACTTCAGTTAACTCTGAACGCCAGTGGACACTGCACGTGTAGCTCCCGCGCTCTCAAAATTTTTTATCAACGTTCCAACAGTCAATGGAAGTCAGTCAATGAACCCTTTTTTTCGGAGATAAATGGCAAATTCTTTGTTCAATCATTTTGCAAAGAAATGAAATTGTCTGTCAACTTTTAGTCATGGATATTTTGCAGTAGCCATCAGTGATTTAATTTTGGGAAAATTTACTTTGTAAGTGGTCATTCATTTTTATCTGTGCAAAAAAATTTGAAACAATCAACTCACTATTTCAACAAAGAACAAGATTTTTTTTAAACAAGTGACGTGCGATTTTATCTACTTGGTGGTAGAGAATGTTTATTCACGAGGTAAATAAACCGACAGTAAATGTTGAACTTGATAATGCGATTTTATTTATGGACCGGCGCTTAATCAACTATGATGAAAATTATATTATTAACCAGTGTGTTATATTTTTCTTGGCTTTCGGTAAATATTTCATAAAAGGTACGGGATGAACCTTGAACGAGAAAATTGGGTTGCTGTTCCCAAAACGAGTCTGTTTACTCATCTATTTCAGTTTTATTGAAAACTTCAAACGAACTCTGTTAAATGTTCTCCTCCTTGAATTATATACATATTTCTAGTTTCTGTATACCAAATTTGACATCTTGATGTAAAAGTAAAATATTAAATTAATTAAATTAAATCCACCCATCTAATTTATGATACTCATAAATTAGATTTTTAATTTATGATACTCATAAATTAGATTTCCGACCAATTCATGAGAGATAGTTATTATAAAATTATCTTGATAAATTGTAAAAATTTAACAAGTCACAATAAAATACACGATGTGTATATCCTAGTAAATTAAAAGTGAGATGCACAACATTGGAAGTCTCAGATTAACCAGATTTAATAATGGACAAAACGTTATTTAGTGATTACAGACAAAGAATTGTAAAAAACAACGAATTGCGGACAATACAATTTTTTCATTAATCGACAAACCTGTTGGGATTTTATCAAGATGACAAAAAGTGTCAAAAAATGTTCGTCCACGTCGAGCAGCGACAGTGACATCGAAAATCTCACAACCAAGGATAAGAGTTACAGGTGCAGAAACCTCATTGCATATTGGATGCTCGGGCTTTGCAATAATTATGGATATGTCGTTATGCTCAGTGCTGCTCATGACATACTACACAACAAATTTGGCGCCGCAGTAAGTTTAAAAAATATTTCTACGGCTTTCAATTTAACAAAAAAACTTTAGAAAAATATTAAAATTCTATCAATTTTATCTCAATTCAGATATTGTCGAAATCTGAGGTTTTAAAATCTTTTGCAATTTTCTGAACGGAAACTTACTATTTAGAATGTAAATTATATGAAAATGAATTCAAAATGAAACCTTGTTTTTCGCATGAAAATATACTTTATAATATCAATGATTTATGTTATATTTTCTGTTGAAAATATGTCTAATCTCAGCACAAAGTATCAGCAGACGTAAATGCAAGTTTGCTATGAACACTGATATAAACGCGATTGCAATGAAGAATAATTTATAGAAAGTTAGTATAAAGTTACATTGAATATCTTAATGAAACCTCAAGTTCTTTGCACAGTCATCAATTAATTTAAATAAATTAATGTTTTACTATTATTAAGTAAACTGAACTAGATGAATATAAACATAAACCAAACTAATTTACAATCAAACATTCCATTTAACTTATTAATTTTAATTGTTTATGTAATTAGCAGTGTTTTAACCGTTTATTTTAATAATAAATAAATCAATCAAAATAAATAAAAATTAACAAGAAATGAAACAAATCTCTATGAAAAATAAAACTAATTCATTTGTTGTATTATGACAGGACGCTATAACACCAACAAGTAATTTCATATTGGATTCAAACAGTACTCGCACGTGTAATACTATATCCACAGGAGCTATCCTCTTGGCTGATATAGTTCCGGCGTTGATAATAAAAGCGATGGCACCATTTTTGCCATTTTTCGTACAGTAAGTATCATGTGTTCACATAAACTCTGCCTTATGTATGTCATTATTTTTAAACGAGCATTAAATGCGATAGTCACGTAGAAAATTTTCCATGAGCATACTCTCTTATTTAATCATTCATTGCGAATAATCAAGTATAGGATACTTTTTTTTCGTTCTCTCTCTAAGTTACATAATTTAATCGATCCAAATGCAACATTTCTGATCGGTCGATCAACAGTGTGTCAATAACACTTTTATCGGAATTTCCTGCAACATGTATTCAAATTTTTTTATTATTAGATATTGAATTGAAAAATAACGAAACATTTAGAAAAGGAGATTTGAAAATTACTAACTGAAAATAGTATCATTGAGTGTCTATTTTGGATCAGTCGTAGCAATGTAAATTTTCCATACTTCATAAAAATAACAAATCTCGATATCGCGAACTGGAGCACACTCAATGAAAATGTTTGAACATTATAAGACAAACTATTTTGTAATTCAATCAACAAGCATAAATGGATTAACGTTTCGATTGTTTTTACTGCTGTGCTAATAATAATGCATTTGATATTCAATTTCTGGATGAAAAGAAATGACAGTGTCGAACGAGGTAAAAATTCATGTCTCGATTGTACGAAACGGCTCATGGTTACAAATATAGCTCACTTCGCATCTCTCCTAAAGACTTCGGATCAAGAATGAGGCACGCAAAAAAGGAGGGCGACGAGAATGATGAACTTTTATCTTGTTCGTCGATTGTCCTACTAATTTGAAAGTTTGTTTGTCCTACCACAGGGACTATTTTTTATATATATAATTTTTGTAGGCGATGGAAACGTGTTCGTTCCCGAGTTAAAATACGGACGGTGTACTTGGAAGTAAAAGGTACTTTTACTTATCGAGTAGCTCACCGCATAAATGTCTTTAAGTCATACGTAGATAAATAATCAAAAATATCCTTTTTTGATTATTTAATTGAAGTTCAGACAATTAAAAACAGTCAACTAGACTCATTTTGATTTTGCTCTTGTATAATGTGGCTGTATACGTTACAAGCCGAGTTCGACTTCATGATTGTTTAATTTTTTTTCTCATTTTTCATTGCTCAAACTTGCATCGCGTACTTGCGCGAGGTTAAAAAAATTTGATTTTTTTTGTAATGAAATATGTCTGTAACATAAAAAATAGTCGGACTATTTTTTATTATAAATATTCGGGATGATCATCTGTTAGCTGGACTTTAAGGTACAACATTAATTTGCTCTTTATCAATATCTCTCAAAATTAAATCCTAACTATTTCTATCATTCCATTTGATACTTTCCATTTGGCATGATACAAGTATCAAACTTTGAGACACACCTTTTGTATTTCGCTCAGTTTTCTTAAGACATTGAATGAAATACAAAAGTAGGTTCAAAAAGAACAGAGTTTTTAACTATTTAGAATGAGATTTTAATTCATATTCCTGTTCTCAGTGCCCGAATGACGCTTAGCGTGTTGCTAGCAGCAGCCGGACTGATCTTGGTATCGATGAGCACGACTGAGTTCGTCGCAATATTGGGAGTCGTTTTCACGTCCTTTTCTTCAGGCTTAGGAGAAGTCACGTTGATCAGCTACTGTCACAGATTTAGCAAGTATGTAGAAATTAATTTAATTTTAATAAAATTAATTAAATGTGAAGATAAGTGGTTTATTACGAAAAAGTGTGAAAGGCTACTTAAAATTTAATGCAATTAAATATGAAGAATTTTTTACAAAAAAATGTGAGGTTTGTGATGTTTTATAGTTAAAAGTATTGCCAAATTCTATTTTAAGCCTATAAAGTGCACATTTTTGAACTCTTGTGGGAGAATGAACTCAAAATGCAATCCTAAAATAAGTCCGACCCGGGTATCAACTCCAATAGTTAGAATAATATTTAAAAAAATATATTTCAAAGGAAAAAAAAAAGAATTACATTGCGGTTTATTGAGAAAAAAAATTTTTTTAATAATAATAATGTTTAACGCATATGTAAAAATATGACATATCTATAACATGTTTGTGTTTTTAGATATGAATTCAGATACTAATGAAAAGTACTTAAAAATAAAATTATTATTATGTATAATCATAATAAATCAATAAAACTGACAATGTAAAAAAACTTGTTTTGAAAATAATCACTTTCGGAAAAAACAATTTTTTTAATAGCAAGTTATTAATAATAATGATTTGGAAATGTTTCAAATTGTGACTAAATTGTGGCTCAATTAAAAAAAAAAGGAAAACGCGAGAAAAATTTTGTTAGTCAAATATATTCCAATAAATTAAAATTAACTTATGTTCGTCTTTTTAGGTCAACGATTTCTTCATGGTCTTCTGGTACTGGTGGTGCTGGCATCATTGGCGCTATTTCGTATGCTGGGTTGACAATGTGGTTCAGCACAGAAGAAACATTACTGTTGATGATAGTAATGCCCATGTTACAGGCAATAACATTTTGGTTGATTCTTGTGCATCCACTTCCTGAGAAAAGACCACCTGTGGTCAATGTTGAAGATGGCAGTCAGGAACAACTGTTGCCTGTGCCCAAAAAGACATTCAGAGAAAAAGTGCGATTGATACCTTCTTTGTTAAGTTACATGATTCCACTAACATCTATCTATCTGTTCGAATATTTCATCAACCAAGGATTGGTAAGCACACTTTGTACTATTCAAATTAAAAACAAATTAAATTTGAGGATTCGGTGTCACAAATAAAATATATTTTAATGTTTTTTATAGTACGAATTAATTGAATTCAAATCAATCTGGTTGTCTCATGGAGAACAGTATCGATGGATGCAAGTTGATTACCAAATAGGAGTATTTATATCAAGGTCTTCCGTTACGCTTCTGACGATAGACAAAATTTGGATAATGGCTATGTTACAGGTACTACAGTTGAATATGGTATAGATAAAATTACTTACCTCAATGATGATTACAAATTAAATGCTGTTTTATCTGTTGCAGCTCGTAAATGTTTTCATATTTCTTTTTGAAACCTTATTTTATTTCGTTCCAAACATTTGGATTGTTTTCGGCCTCGTTTTTTGGGAGGGTTTACTTGGTGGTGGTGCTTATGTAAATACATTTTATAAAATTTCTCGCAAGGTAAATTGGAAGGTCATATTTAAAATTACCATAATAATATTTTACATGAATTGTATTATTTTAATGAATTTTTTTTGCTTTTTCTCAGGTTCCACGAGAAGATCGTGAAGCAGCGTTAGGAATTGTCGCGATGGCAGATACAGTGGGCATTGCGATTGCGGGTTATCTGTCTATGCCTGTTCACAATGCGATCTGCAGGTTACCTCAACCAAGGCGGATAGGAAGTTAGAATAAAGATAATTTAGTTTAGTAAACTGTTGTTAAGAAAACTAGCTAACCAATATTTTACTGCCTTTATAACGTACGTGGTGCGGTTTTGTACTCTTCGTTAAGTGTAAGGGTTCTGAAAGTACTTAAAGCATTTCTTTATAACACTCTCAGTAGGATATGTTTGTTAAAATCATCGTCCGACCGGTTACGGCCCTGATGCTTTATACTTATAACCCCCTTATTGCAGCATCTGCAATCGAAGTGATCTTTTTGAGTGATATTACAAGTTTAATGCGTTGTTCTTATATATATTTTAGAAAAAAAGTATTTTATATTGAATGTACTTATAAGATGATATATGAATGGTATATTAAATACTTTACATCAATCGTAGAATGAATAATTTTGGCACGATGATTGCACCTTGATTTAAATCAATACATATCAGATATATATAAAGAATTTTTTAATGAAAATTTCTGCAAGTTATGTTTTCCAACTCTTTGATCTACTATTTCATAAGTTACAATACGGTTAATAGTAAATAGTTGTATTTGTTTGAATTGATTTATTTACAAATTGGTGCAATCTATTTATAATAGTTTATGTTGTTTGTCCTAGTTTTGAATGAGTATCTTGCAGCGACATCTGGCTATATGTGTGAGAGGTTCAAAGATAATGATGTAATATCAGCAGGCAATATCACAAATAAAAAAAAATCATTTGATAATGCTGAAGGGTGACGAAAAAAGTGACAACTCTTATCTGAGAACTAACAACCATATAAAATTGTATGAATTTTATTTAAAATAATATGTATCCATTTCATTACAATATACATGTTGATGAACTTTGATTAAATCGATCAAAATTCAGCGTTCCTAAGAGAAATACTTGCGATTTTAAAAATTATAATTGTACGATATATCTTTCGAGCTGCAGAAAATTTACAGACCTGCACGTACTTAAATGCAGTTCAGTCTATCGCAAAGAGTCCTCTTTCAATTCGACTAACGAAACGTGTAAAGACTGAGCAAAATGTTAAGTTAACATACTAATGGCAAATGCAATGTATGCTTATTCATATTTAAAATGTTCAAGACCAAGTATCTAAGATGCACCGGTTATCAATCATCGTTGTTTAAAGTGAAAACCGTGACGTTCGCTGATCAACCTCATGGTCAAAATTGACAAGCTTGACAGCCAAATGATAAAACTTTTACTTTCAAAATTTATCACTCAAACGCACAGACTGTGCGATCTTAGAATTTTTTTTTTATTTTTAAAATTTTAAATTGAATATTCTTATCTCTTGGCTTTCAAAATCTTTTCATACAATTCTCGTCACCAATGTATAATGTGTTCGTTTGTTCGTTTGTTATCACAATAAATTAATAAATAACAGTATACAAAGAGGTAAAGTAGTAAAATGTTTGATAACAAGTGAGATCAATCAGCAAATCGCTCACGCTTCAACGTTTCGTTTTACGACGAAATATTCAATTCAGTCGTAAATACTGACGATGCGTTCAAGTTTTCAATTTGAAAACAAAGTGTATAAAATTACATGACATGTTTTTTTTGTTCAAAATAAAATATTCGTCATTATAAAAATTGAACACTTCTTTAATTGACAGAAATCGTTAAAATGTTGCACAATGTTCATTCAAGTATTTATGACTAAACTAGATACTCGTGTGATGAAAAAAATATATATTTACTCTATTCATCGTATTCATTTTTCAATTATTAGAATAAGAAAAGTAACGTCGCAATAACGAGATAAAACGATGGAAAAATTTACAACTTATTTCACTGGACGGGAAGTTAACCCTCCGTTGGTATGGCTATAATTTTATTGTCTCTTTCTTTCTCCAAAAATTTGATTTGGTTATCTTTGTCGCGTGAGAGTTATGATCATAGCCGTACCAATGGAGAGTTAAGGAAATCGGGCAATCAAAGAAAGTCCAAATTTTCAATGATTATTACATAATAAACAAGATTACAGCTTTTTTCAGATTTCATCGGTAATAATAATATAATCATAATTAATAATAATAATAATTAATTAATATAATAATAAACTTTTATTTTAAGCTTCTTTACGCAGAACACGCTAAAGATACTAATACATGTACATAGTAATCTTCGATGGGAGATTTTTTAATTCTTTTTACAAAAATAACGAGCAATGTTTCGTCGTAACATCGCCGATTGATGATTCGTCCTAGCTAAACCGCGTCATTCGGCCGTTCGGCTTACTTTGGATTCATTTACTATTTAATAATTCATCATGTAATGACGTGTTCTTTGGTACATTTAGAACGGACAGCAAAAAACCGCGAGTTTAACCTTCCCTCCCTTTCACTTTTCTCACCATTTTTCATACGTCGCAAAAATTGTTTTACAATTTTTTGCCCAGAAGTTTTACGACCAATGATAATACATATGGAAGAAAAAAGGGGAAAAAAGATAAACAAAGCCAATAAATAAACGAAACGCCAATCAAATTCTCAGTGAAAATTCGTATTTACAATTGTCGTAAAATTCAGTGGTCAAAACAAACAAAGACGAAACTCACGAAGTTAATCTAATCAATCAATTGTCTCTCACGACTCGCGGATTCTTCGATTTTCAGCGCTGTCTCATTTGTTAAAATGCCACCACTGTGTGTGCGTGAAGTCGGTCACTGTTACGGCTCTTGCTGTATTTCTTTCTTTCTCGTTTACCCCAACTTTCCTCTTAGTTAATCACTGAACGAATCAACGGGGGAGGGAAATAACAAATAAACAAATCGGTAAACATATATGTTTATATGCGTTACGATAAAAAAAAAGGAATGATGATAATTAGCGGAACGAATAATAAAACAATTAATAGCGATGAAATAATAAATTAGGAACAAATTACGATATGAAGGATAGGGTGAGAAATTAAATTACCGTAAGCTACATCATTTTGTGTGTGTGTGCCACTTCCTCTAAGACTATTAAGAAAATTTACGGTACGAATTAGGATCTGCCCCGCACGGTTATTTCACGGCCGGCTGTAGCTGTAAAATAAAAAAAATCACAGGTTAATCAATCATCTACAAAAATCAAAAGTTGTTTATATAAATAAGTAAGCCTTTTTTAAATTAAAAATTCATAACTGCTATTTTTGCAAATTTGAACACGTTTCACTTAGTATAGCTCTGTTGGTAAAGAAAATCTTCCTTGCCGACACTTAATTATAGATTATTAACGTACAATCACATTCTTACGAATAAAAAACTAAGTTTAAGCAAATAAAAAGTTACTGGTCGACATGAATAATGAAAACATTTATTCTTTTTAAATCATATACAATTATATATTGAAAAGAAATTTCATTGAAATGACATAAAAAATGAAACCACACTGTTTTTTGTTTGTTGATTCTTTACTTGGAACAACTCTGGCATAAATTTTTGCACGTAAATCTCATTTACAATTTACCGACTGTGCACAAGATACTTATCGCACAATCGTGGCTGCGTTTCTCGTGCAACGCGACTTTCTTCAAACATTTAACTTCAAAAGTAACGATTAACGCTCAATTTGCAAACAAAATTGATAACATAATGTAAAAGTTGAACAATTGCGAATGATTATAAACATAAAGTCTGAGATTAACTAACTGAACTGTTGGAATTCTTGGTCATGAAGATCACGAGGGAGCGGCTGCGGTTAGTAAACGGCCTCCTCTCCGGATCTCGGGCAGGTCCATCCACCGTATCGACGCAGTTACTGCTAGAGCAAGAAAGTAACAACATTGCATGTAATTAGTTATCAAAGAAGCTCTCATTACCGGGACTAAATTGCCGCGTACCGGAATAACAAATGTCACGAATCGCACGTACCGCTGACGTTGAGGCAACGTCAAGAAAACGCATCGGAAAAGTCACTTAAGTATATTATAACTTTTGTTTTGACCCACATATGATAACGACACAACCAAAGAAACAATGAAATTTATGAAAAATATAAAGGAAGAAAAAAAATAAAGGATTATGCCCCGTCGTCGTTAATAATTTTGTGCGCGCAAACGTATAATTTTTGATAAAAAAATGTTCATGCGCGCGAACTCTTATTATACTCAGTTCGTTAACTTTCATCTTCCGAGCGTTTTATGATTAGAACGACGTTAGTCACGTCACACGCGCGCTGCATCGTAGGCGAGCGAAAAATATAATATGAAAAACGAGAATGAACATTGATCGGAGTCGGAATATGAGTAACGAGTAAAAGGTAAAAGCCAGGCCGGGTGATATCTCTCTGGCGTAAATTTCATTTTAATTGCGACAATATATCTTGGCGAAAAATAAAAGACCGCACTAAAACTACGCTGAATGATCCTACCGTCAGGCGAAGCCGAGTCACGAATTGCCGTGACGTATCGACCACGATTGCGGTAGTGCGATAGTTACCTCGTACGTAATTCCTTCTGCTTCCGTTTACAGTGAATGTAAGCCGCTATGCAAATGATAACGACGAGGAATACTGCTATCGTAGCACCACCGGCGATGCTGGCGGTTTCTAGCATAACCCGTTGTCGAGAAGCTACAATTACAAAATGGCGTTATTAAAATTCAACTCTGATGTCGCTTATTCTTTTTCACTTTATCATTTCACACCCGTGTTTATATAAAGCCAAATTGTTTTGCATGTCTTCATTTGAAAACTGTCACGTAAAAATGATAAAGTGATAAATATATATTTATATATAGAGAAATGTTATTGAAATATATACTCACGTAAATAGGAACCATCCAAATCTTTGAACTCGCACCGTTGTCCAATGTAACCGTTCGGGCACCTGAAATCAAGTCAACGGCGGATCAGCAATCAGAATAACAGAATTCGCATTATCAGCATGAGAATGACCGCCTGTCGTCATTCCCATGGCTGTCAATTAATTACCGCGACGGTAAAACGCCAACCAAGCAATCACCTCAGCCTTTTTGACTGCACACTCCTACCGAAATTGACTCATTCACAACTTGTCACGATAATCTCAAGAAACATTAGCCAACAGAATCCGTATCTCAGAACAAATTTAGCATTCAACGGTGGAGAGGTAAAAAAGAAAACGTCCACCTCATACTTGGACTTTTGCGCAGTTCAGATTAGCTGGCATTGATATTCCGCGAGTGTGTGCTCGCGTCGAGGACGAACGAGAGCAAAGAAACGGGATAAGTGGGACAAATTAAAAGGACGTGCACCATGCGACTTTGTATACCTTGCATAATTCAGCGACTGGCGGGGGGCAGATAAGGAGCTCTCGTAGCAGCCAACTTTCGTGCAATATCGTGATTTCTTTTTAAACATCATACTTTTACATATGCTAAAAAGCTCTGGCACGCGTCTCAACGCGATTGACGTGTTTCCTGGTTGCAATGTGCTGCTGATAAGGCCCCATGCGGCACAAACTGTTCGTTGTTTTTGTCATGGATAAATGCAGATTGATGAAAGCTCGGGCAAAAAGTTCATTCCACCTTGCTTCGGCATTCTTTGAGCTTTTTTTTTTTTTTTTTAATAATTCACAACGAGATTACGCTAAAAGTATATAACACTGCGCCGGTTTGTATATTCAGAAGTCTTTTCCGCAATTATTTCTTCGATCCGAGTTCGTTCGCTAATCCGAGATTAGATATTGAAAAGGAAGGATTTTTTTTCCTCGAGCTGACAAAATTATATGAAGAGAAACTTTGTGTTAGAAGCGGCTAATTTATGGAGATCAATCGGACGCTTTTTGTCGCCTCGTAAACCGATCAATTTTTCATCGCCTTTATTGCTCGGTTCTTTTCGGTGTTACTTCATCTACAAATATAGTTTCTAAATAAAGCTGAAATAAAGCGCTGATATCTTAAGGCGCCACCTTGCAAACCATTGCCAAGCCAACCTTGAATCGATATTCGTTTCGCTGCCAAAAGTCGCTTCACTATATACCAGTTCAAATACTATATATTCTTACATGTTTTTGTCGCTCTCAATAAATTTCATTGTGAAAAATAAATCCTGTTTTTATTCATAACGTTCATCTTATAAAAAAATATTTCTAAACGTACATTAATTTTTTTCCAATATCAGTTGCGAAATGTTTTTTACAATAAAATCCGATTAGCAAAGTATTATTTTAATGATTCTTTGGTTTGTCTATTTTGTGACATTAGTATAAATAAATGTTTTCACTGTAATCCCGAGAACAATGCGTTTTAGATGGTTCATGTTATAAAAAGCATCGGAGCAATCGGAGGGCAAAAAATCGTCGAGACGAGAAGTCGAAATACGAAGCCAGGGTCACGTGGGAGGTCCGATGTTCCAAGTCACGCGCCGGGCCGATATGCGACAGTGGCGCAGATCTCACAGCCGAGTTCGTTTCAGGTTGTGCAAAAAGTCAATTTTTCTCGCCAGCTACGTGCCCAACTGCACTCGGCGAGTTTTATTCGGCGGGGTTGCACGCTGCAGTTGGCCGGCATCGGGCACTTCATAATCCTTCGCACGAGGGCCACGACACGTCCTGCTCCTCTGACCTGAAATTTCGAGCTAAATCGGCGCCACGGGGACAGACGATTTCGGGAAATCGTATAAGCCCTTTTGCATCAGAATGACGCGGATTAGTTGCGGCAATGATTTGCTGCGTTCTCCTCGCTTCCGGGAATTCCGCTTATTGTCGCACCCTTGGATTATGCGATTTATTGATCGCGCAAACGAATCTGTTATTCAAGCGAAAAGAAATTCTTCTTTTGAAAACAAAATTAGTTGATTTTTTTAACTAACTATGTATTCAAAATAAGTTGGATACATTTTGTTTGAACCACCCCACTCGAAAACATTTTTATGATGAATCACGTTGGAAACGAGACGTTTATTTATCGATTGTGTCTCGCAGATGAGAGAGACATTGTTCGTAAAACTGAAGGGATTCCAGGATTCTGGCATTCGGTTCTGATTATTGGAGTGGAGAGGCGAAGTCTATCAAATCAGCTGAGGCAAAAAAGTCCACCGACAATGTAATCGGCCAGAAGGGAATTCGGGGATTAACAATGACCTTTCACTCAATTTCCCCATCAGTGTGGTGCTGGTGGTGGTTGTTTTTTTCCTTTTTATTTCCCCGTAAAATAGAAAACGGCGGAAGGAAAAAAGGTCCGGCTTGCAATATGAGGGATCCGAGGTTTTGTCATGCGATTTGCGGTGGTCTTTGTACCGGTGCGTTGCCCCGGATTTCGATCGAACAAGATATAAGGTGTGTATTCGCGCGGTGCATTTGAATTGGACCGATCCATTCAAGTTTTCGGAAGTTTTTGTGCCGCGGTAAAAGTTTGTTTGAGAACAGCTTGGCGACGGTAAAAATGTGCAAAATGATACGAGAAAAAAAGGTCGAGCATTTTTTTTTAACCTCAATTTAAAATTATTCACAAATTTGTCATCAGACTATACCTTTCCCCCCATACGGTTATTACAACTTTTTTCAAGCTAAAATTAAATGCGATGATGAAATTCAAATGATGTAAGAAAAAGTAGGGGCGAAATAAAAACGTTGACGAGGGCAGAAGACTATCTGAGTAATTTGAAAATCGAACTCGACACAATGAGAAGGCAAATTCATTTGCATCGGCATCATAAATGGTGTGCGTCAATGGCTTTCTCTCATTGTCAGTCGTGTAAAATGCGAAGTTGCATTGGTCGGTGACGTCGCGCGCTCGGGCTTCCTATTTCCCACGATGTTGGGCTTTGTCGAGATCGAGACACCCGCTTTTTCGTTTCGCTCGGCAAGGGTCACTGCACCATTCTCGCACTTATGATCTCCTTTCCAAGACCGGCCGCAACGTGATTGTGCACGGACACGGCCATTGCCGCTATAACAACCTGCGCGCGTAAGGTCTTTCTTTCCGACACCCAAGTCGCTCCAATTCGGAGGTGTTTTCCAGTCTAATGCGATTGTGAGATTAGTCAGCGAGTATTCAATCCCATTAGTTCGCAACAAACGTTTCCCTAGAAAATATGTTTCATCACTTTTCTTCGCGAACCTTTTTCAAACCAAAACATTTCACTTTTATCTCGACTTGTTATCTTGGCATTCAAAAGTCATAAAGGTATACATTTATATTTGATCAGTGTAATCTTTGGAATCCAATTTCTGAGATTCTCTTACAGTTATCGCTTCGCAGGTGATTGCTTGGAAAGGCGATTTATCTTAATTTTATCTCACATCGAATTGAGCAGGCGATTGACACACAAAAAGAGAGAGAAAAAATGAATCTGTAAAACGAACAATACTGCTAACTGTGCAGAGTTGATTTTTAGCAGTTAACAATATTATTAATGTCTTATGAGTGTTTGCAAATGCTAAATGTACGATGCTGAGGAATGAATAAATATACTCACAAGCAATTGTAAAGTAGCGAATCAACAATTTTGACGGTGAAGCACGAGGCTCCGTTTAGGCAGTACCACTCCGCGTAATCCGGTGGACACGAGTACGTGTGGAATGTGATGTTCGGTCGAGGGGATGGCGTCGGTGGCCGCGGTCTTGGCGTGGATCGCGACGAACACGCATCTGCAAATTAACATATCATCTGTTGATTCATCTTTGTTTAATCAGTATCAAAAATTCTGAAACTAAATTTTCGTACATCATCAGTGTTTATTTAATATTACAAATTCATACATAGATGGTTCCTGCAAACATCGAATTTCAATGAGCTATTGTATACTTTTCAAATCAATCTTATTTACTTTCTTTGGAATCACAACTTTTGACTCGGAATAAATTAATTTTTCATTTATTCAAACTTAATAGTCAACCAGGTTTATTATCATGATCCTTTTATTTTTATTTGAATTCTTTAAATTCCCCCTAAATTCTCTTTCTTAATTAACGACGCCAAATATTAGTTTGTGCTTCTGCATCAACATACGAGTATATTGGAATCAAAGATGTTGTTTCGGTAAGTCGATACTTCCTATCATAACACAGATTGTCCGCTTAAATATTACGTTCTTGCCAACTCGAAACGATGTTTATCTTCGGCAACATCTGGACTTACATTACACAGTGACCCGAGGATGATAGCTTGAAATTCAATCGCAACAAAACACTTGTTCGACAACCGATGCTTCATTAGAGGAACAGCGTCTGGCAGCCGTTCTGAAAAGTGAAACAAATTTTTCACGCAAACAAAAATTTTGATCGATACACGATTCACAGCGTGTTTCGGAAGAATCCGAGGAACGTTCCAACGAACGGTGGGAAATGCACCAGTAGGCTGGGAATTGACTTGACCTTGTCATCAAGACCGAGTCAAAACAGAGAGCGAGGTGTGCTGGTCGGTTTTGTTAATTAGAGTGAAGCAGTCGGTGGGAACGAGTTTCCCAGGGCCAAAAATGAGCCGAAAAATTGACAGTGCACCGCGGGGTCTCGCATTGTGCGCCTCTACGCATCCCCGCAAACAATGGGCCTCCGGGATCGCCTTACGTGAGGGGAGCCCCGACTCGAGAAAATCGTGCGTTACGCACGAGCAGCCGATTAAGTTGTTTAACGACTAATGGGCCAATGGCATTTATCCTATTATTGGGCCCCCGTTGGCACCCGACGTTTTCGGACGCCGAGGTCCACAATGGGTCCCGAGATTCCTGCATTGCCAGGCACCATGGGGCGTGCTTCTGTTTGACTCACTCAGCATTATTCTGTTTCGTTTGTGCCTGTGCGTTCATCTGCGTAATTGTCCGACAAGCACCCAAATCCCATAGGAATTTCGTACTTCTAATCCAATCAGCGTCCAAACTTTGCTCCATTTTTATCCGCCATTCTAGTTTTGCGATCGCCGTCCGCCCGATCCCACGACAAAAACTCAAAAATCAATTCGACAAATGCACACAAGAAACTATATAATCCCCAGAAGATCAACCTCAAATCTTGTCATTTTGATGAGAATCAGTTTGAATGGAGCACAAATTTAATCGGCTCTAATTGTTTCTCAGAAAGGGAGGAGGCAGCAAAAAATTAATATATTCTGTCTCACACCTAAGGACAAAAAGGAAATATTGTCCGGCTTGTTTTTATAGTTGAGCATAAATCGGCGGGATGGAAAATTTGTTGACACTGTTTGGTCGGTGAGAAAAGATGTTTAAGAGTTAATTCCACGGTCGGAAAAAAACTCCGCCACCTGTACGCGCGGACTGAGAGGAAAAAAATATGTTTCGTGAAATGGATTTTATGCTGCCGGCCGTAAATAAATTTGTTCCACAAGTGTCGAAAAAAAACTTTTCCCAAGTCATTATGAGATTTACACCGTTAAATTTTTTGTCAATTTTTATACCAAGTGATTTACCAAAACTGATTTTTCTTTCCACTGTGAACCCGATTGATTCTTGTTTTTCAACCGCGCACTGTGTATTATGAATTTCAAAATGTTTTTTTTTATAACAAAAAACAAAACTAAAAAAAAACTCGGTAAGAAAAAAGGACGAGTGAAGAGCAAGTTTTGACATGCGGATCAAACAGACTGCGCGTGGCTGCATCTGCTCCGTTATTGAACCGCTATCTGTCACCTGTTGAAATTTTACAATCTGCTGCGTAGAGGCCGCGAAATTTGTACGTGCGTATGCACACAGCATGCGTGCGGACAAAAGCCGGCGTGCCCGTTCAATGATCTGTGTAATGACGTTGCGGGCCCAGCGATTTGAATTTTCAATTGAACTACGCGCGAAAACACCAGGGACATTAATCATCCTCTAATCATTATCGGGGGAGGTGTCCGTTTAATATATTCGGCTCGATTTCCATGTCAATTACTTAGCCCCCCCCCCCCCACCGTTCAGGAATTTATTACTTACGCGTGTCATGTTTTATTCAGTTTATAAATATTCTAATATCGTGAATGTTGCAATGACATATTGTGATTGATGATCTGCCCCGGTGCTCGAGCACAAATTCGTAAGCCAAGGTTCCCTTTGAATGAGATTAGCTTTTGGAATTCAGAAGAGCGACTTTGATGTTCTGCATTAGAATGGAACAGCTTCTTTTTTTTGCTCGCACTCTTTTTATTCGTTTCTCTTTTCCCTGGGTGTTTTTAGTGCAAATATTTGCTCTTTTTTTGTATTCGATTCAATCAGGGTCCGGATTTCGTGTCGATGTATACGAGCGCTACTTGGAACTGCATCTTATATCCATTCTTGTTTTCGAGCTGGAATATTTAAGAGCGGTTATTTTTGTTTGTTTAATTCGCCAGCCTATAGCTTGCAATGAATTCGGCGCAGAAGAACCGAGAGTGACTTTGTGTCCAATTAAGTTTTACAATTTGTTTTAAAATAAGATTTGTCTGTGCGTTGAAAAGATGGGAATTTAGCAGAAATCACAAACATTGTCTGAGAATGTCTATTTTTAAAGATTGTAAAAAAATTTTCTGTTTGCGCATAGTTGTTTAGCTATTTTTCCTTGAGCAATGATACATAAACCTGTTGCATAAACGACAGCGGAAATAAAAGTTTTGTAACTACGACATCTTATTGCAATTGTTCAAATGATTCATTTTGCATCAACATGGTTTGAAAAAAAAAGCCAACAAACAAACAACATATAATATTCATCAACTGAAGTAAAACAATATTGTAACTCATTTTATTTGAATTGAATTTGCTAATCTTGTCCCTGAAAGAGTTTGAATTGAAATCAGGAGAACAAAATATAAAATTGTCGAAACCCAATTTTGGTAACTGATTTTTTTTATCTTGAATTACATAATTTGCAAATCTTGTCGCTGAACTGAAATCGTCAAAGAAAATCTAAATAATAGAGCAGGACAATTTGAAAGACTGAAAGTATAGCAATCAAAAAATGAGAATGAAAAGCATATAAAAACCGCGTGTGTTGGCGTTACGGAATCTACTGTGTTATTGAGCCAACATGTACCCCGGGGTTGTACGGTTGAAATGGCATGGACAAACGAACCTGCAATGCCGCACAAAGTGCACAATAACAATAGCAGGGTTGTGAGATAGGGGTGTATCCTGCACCTCGGGAGTTCGAGTTTGCAACTGGACGGACGGAGTTGACTGTAGGCATGGTGCCTGTGTTGTCCTTGGATGGTGTCCCCATGGGGACAACTTTGCGTCTGGCCTCGGCCGTGGCGCTGATAGCGACGATGGTGCATGCTCGTTGTCGCAGAGCTGTCGCAGCGACCCGTCAGACGGAGGGCGCACAGCTCTTCGATCCTCTCCTCGCTGGCACGCCCCTCCTCCGTCTGCTGACACGTGAGCCGCTCGTCCGATCGCAGACGGGACGCGGCTTCCTCCGGGAGCTCGACGGATGGTGTCGGCGTCGCTGGCGTCGTCTCCGCTGCTCGACGCACGTGCCGCCGCCTCCCTGAAACCAAAGTATCCGTTTACGCTTCTGATCTATCCTGCGCTATCTCGACAGATAATGGGACAGGTGGCGCGTGAGGTTCCGGTGCCCACACTCCATTAGCCGATGCCCTTTTTTGTCAAGATGCGCCGCTTTTTTTTTACCCTCTTTGTCAAGAGCACGTAGACGGGGTGCTAAGTATCACTTCGGTTTCATCATCCCCGAGTGATTATACCGGGATACTTATACCCTCGTTGAATGTTCAATTGCAATTTATTTTGCGATCTGTCTTGGATGAATGGTAGTCATAACTTTTGGCGGAAATTTAATCTAATCAAATGAATCTTAATTATTATTATATATTAATATTAATTTAGTGGAGTAAGAGGAGAGGAAAATAAAGAATTCTGTTCTTTTATATACAGTTCAAAGACCATTTAAGTCATTCCCCAAATTCTGACATCACTGTCAGCTTAGCGCAATCAACGGAATTCCCTCATGCAAGTTCTCACCCGACGGTCTCACAATGAAACGCCTTGTTCTAAACTTTTTATTCAAAGCGCGGCTTTTGGCGACACATAATAAGAACCATGAATAAACCAGCCAGCCGCCATTACTCATTCCGACAAACACCACAAGATATGAATAACAAATCGCACTCTCCTCTGACGCAATCAACTTAATCGATAATTTCCTTCTTTTTTTCATTCACCTTTGAAAATAAAAACACACGTGTCTAAATCAAACTCAAGGAGTCCAAAGTCCGAAGCGGCTTCTTACAAAATATCAAAGAAAATGTTATCAGAAAACTCTCACTTCAGTCACTTTAGAGCCAACAGCTGGCCTCTGTTGTCACAGTGACAAGCTAATTCGTTTCCTACATTTATTCATAAATTTCGAAAACTTTAAATTATTTTAATTAAAAACAATCTTTGATGAGAAAAAATATTGTCAACTTTTTTCGTCTCGTTATAACAAATTTTTAAAGATTAAAGATTTCTCATGATTCGTTTGAGAATCGGATTTATTCCCAAGGGTAAAAAAGCGGAAAGAGTTGAATGACAAAAAAAGGTGTCGGGCAAACGTGTTGCGTCTTGTAATTTTTTGACGAAGGACAAGGCTGCAAGTCTTTTTAAAACGGCCCGTTTAGGCTTTGCACCCGGGCGAAAACGCGTTGCGACCTGCACGACGGAGTGTACACACTCTCTGAGCACCAGATGTTTTCATCCCACAGGCACGCGCCATCTCGCTCGGAATCGCTTTCGCGTATTGAGGCTCGTTGGTTCCCAACTCGTTCATTCTTTCGTCCGATTCAGAAATGATATGTATGGGTCGTTGAATGAAGTCGAAGAGTGATTCTTCTCGACATATATGTTTGCCAGCTTTCTAAGGTAAAGGTACCTATTGCGGTTATAGTGTTCCTATTTATGTTAAGATTGATTAAATTCGTTTTTAAGTTACATTTAAAACTGAATGTTATGGAAAACATTTATATGAAATCTATGCACATCTAACTCTTCATAGACTTGCATTTTAGATTATTTTACATCCGCCAAACAATTCTATTAATTTTAAACTGAAATTACCCCAAATTGGTACCTATAACACAAACTGGTACGTTTACCTTATTCTTATCCTTACATTCAAGCGTCGTCAAAAAATCACCCTTTTTATCATTTTTTTGTTCTCTGCACATTTTTTTCCGATAATGATGAACAGAAATACAAGTTTGGTTTCAAATGATTTCTTTGAGACAATTGCATGAGTTGTGGATCCCGCTAAAAGTCGGCATGAGAAAAACCGGCTAATATAATTGGTCTCGTTTCGTTAGAAAATGTTCTAATTGCGTTAAGCGCGTGCAAATGAAACGAAAGCATTTCGTGCGTGTGGGACGCAAAAGTGACGTAGTTGCTTAACGGTGCAGAGCGGCGCTTCAGTCGTTGCAATTTTGCGCGACACAATGTACCTTTCACAAAATTCCCTCACATTTTACTTTCCTCTTCATTAATCCCCTTCCCCTCTCGAACATCAACACCCAACCATTTTTCCACATTTTTTCAAAACTGATTTTTTTACTGTTTAATCAAAGAGTTAAATCCAAAGTCAATTTCACTGTCAACCCAATTGTTATCGACTTTTTATATCTATTTAAAGATGAATTTATGAAACGCAGTACACTTTCATTTCGGCGAAATGTCTCAACGGAATCGAGGACAGTCATAATAATCGTTTATTATATCGATCAGCTGTACAAAGTTGTGTCGAACGAATAGTTGAACAAAAAAACGTTTGAGCGCTCGGCTGAGTGTGCGAAGCGGGAGGAGAAAGATCTGAGGCACCTCTGCACGAGAGAGCACTCGTATTCTCACATGCGAGCGACGTCCTCCCGAGAGAGACTTGCATCCCGCATTCATCAAGTGGCCGAGACCGTGCGCGCCGCGCCTCGTCTCGCTATAAACGTCACGATCATTAACACCGCCGATTCATTATCCCCACTTATGGCCCACACAATGCAACATAACTCTGCCCGATGTTCGTCTTGTCTTTTTCTTTAAACCCCTTTCTTGTCAAATGATCATTGATACACGATTCATTTTGGGGTGTGGTTTAGAATCTGAAAATGTAAGTTGGATTTTAGGTTTATGATTTATAGTATGCAAAGCAAAACAAAACATAATAAATTCAAAAGAAAAAAAAGTACATCAGTAATAAGTTGTGTGTGATATTAGTTGAAGATGTTTTTGCAGCTGGATTTTTGTATATTAAGAAAAAAAAATTGTTTTGTTGAAATAGGTGACGCGACGAGAGGGGTCTGAGACCGTCCTACGCTGAGTTTAATGGAATTGGTTATTTCCCTCCTCAACACCGTGTAATAACTGTTGCCCCGATGTAACTCATCTTAACTCACATGAGTTGCGCCTTGAATTTAGGTTATTTTGCAATTGCACAAGCTTCCGTTGGAGCCGATGCTATTTCGCGCCACCTCGCTAAGAGCCCGAGCTTAATTTGCGCCATGCACGAACGATAACTCAATTCTCATTGGCAACGTCAATTTTGCTCCCCGATAATCCCTTGCTAATTTGGCACCATAATTACCGTTAGGATGACATTGTTTCATTGCAACAAATGTTTACATTCATTTTATACATTGATTTCAAAAACAAGATGAGACCGGTCTTTGGAAACCTTTGTAAGCATATCAAATGTCGGGGGAGTTGAAAGGAGAAAAAAAATTGTCACAATATTAAGTAGTTGTACATTTGGACGAAGTAGGAAAAACGTTGTCGAGAAGCGGTGTTGAATGTCAAAAGGGGATGGCTTTTCCGGTCAAAAAATGCAGGCGCACGCGCGACCCTCGTTTTGAATTTATGGACCCAGCTGCGGAAACGCGTACACGTGTATTTCTGGCACGTAATCGGACACCGCGTTGATTTTGTCCCGAATTTCGGAAACACTCTGTCAACACCCTTTCGATCCGGCCGAGTGTTTGTCCAATTTTCAATGCATTTCCAGCAGGCCGACCATTAGAGACGCTCGTTGAAAAGTGAAGCGCTATCTTATCCTCTATCTCGCCCCACCTCGCTTGTTCTCAACTCCGCACATCCTCTTCCATATATGCTCAACCAGTTTATCCATGTTGCTTTAAAAGCCGCGTCTCACTTTTTGCTCTCAGCTGCAGCTCGAAATTTTTCGTTTTCTCTTGATGGTTTCTTTTTCAGGCTCGTCTTAACATTAAGATTCAGATTTTTCGCACGGTCGCAGAACTAAAAATGAAATGTGCCGGACTGGTTTGCAAGATGAAATAATACAAGTTTAAAAAGTTGAACAAGCGTTTGATTTATAGTGGAAATGGTGAAAGTGAATATTCAAGCTTGATCCAAATTGCAAATTTTTTTGTTTATAAGAGACCACCCGTGCACGAATGAAAGGGAAATTAAAAAGTGCAGTGCAACCGAAAAATCGCTCAGTGAGTCAGGTATAACGGTGTCCGAAAAATGGTCGCGCCCGGCAGCTGCGGCTGCTGAATGCGGGGGCACGTGGTACATGTGCCGATTCTCATCTTTCACGTGGCTCTCCTTTTCTATCCGTCTTCCTCGTTCTTGTTCCTTTTTGCCTTTTTTTTGGGCCGCGAGACATCGAGCATCGGCCCGGCCGATTATGAAAATATAATGAAACGTGCTCGCATAATGTGCTGGCACAAGGACTGTGCCGAGCACAATGCACCACTCCCCCGCACACGCGAAACGCCGTCGCGCCTTTGCAGCAACCTTTGTGACCTCATTGTGAATTGCCGAAAAAGCCCTTCGACACAAAACGCCTAGCTCTGCTATCGTTTTGATTGATTCCTTAACTTCTCTCCTCTGTTCTATACGCTTCTATTTTTTTACCCTTATTTCAACCCTCGACTCATTTCGCTAAGAGCTCGCTTTTTCTCCACGACAAAAGACAAATTTCAAGTGGTCCTGACAATCATATAAATATAAGAATCAGTGATTACATTTTTTTTTCTCGAGATCAATTTTTCGAGACATAAATTTTTGTTAGCAGACTTTGATTTATCTATAAAATTTTGTTTATAAAATATGCGTTGTTGAAAACAGTTGTTTAGAGATGAGGAGCGGATAAAAAAAGTGAATTGATTTGTGAAGATGGAAAAATAGTCCATTGTGATTGATTTTGAATAGAAAGCTGGGACCACCCCCATGACATGGAATCGGTTTTCGACTCTGACACACGGTTCCGTAAGAGGGATGCGGATACAAGAGGAGCATCGTATGACGGATCCGCGTGGCCGATCTGCGCGAGAGGAAGCTCTCCCTGTGGGGCTTTCGAAGGGTTGAACATAAAAGATCAACACGAACAGATTAAACGATTATACGCACACGTCTACAACGCGCGTCACTTTTTCTTTCACACTTCTCTCTTTCATTGAATACAAATGTATAGTCTTTGCACCCAATGCCAAATTTTGTCATCAATTTTAATTAATATTTTAGAACGTCAAAAGAATTTCATTAAAACCAATTTGTCGTTCGAATATAAAAAGAATGATAAGGTAAAACGGCAGACATTTATTTTGATTTGAGTGAGATTGAAACATAAAACTAATGGGAATAATTTGGTAATAGAGTGATTATGTTTTTTTATGATCCGGCCATATAGGTTTTGACAAGACTGAAATGGATGATGTTGCGGGCGATTAGTTTTAGAGAGAATGCGTGCGCGCATGCATGTACGCCGCAGACGTATCTCGCTTTAAGTAGTACATCTCTAAGGCTGAATGGGGCTTGGCTAGCGCTCGTGCTCCCGACACAAGACAGGATCACACATGTCGCGCGTGCATTCATAGTTCGCAGCTGCCAAACTCGTCGGTGCGCGTCCTCGTCAAGAAGAGTAGAGTGGAAGGAGAGACGAACACGCGCCGAATCTAATCCCCCGCAGGAATCATCGCACTTGAATACACATTCATAATCGTATCGCTGCGCCATTGACATTCATCCGCTGTTTTATCTTCACACTGATGCTCTCGCGCTTTTCATTCAAATATACCGTGTCACTGTCAAACACGCGTCACCTCTACGATGATTTCATTAGCATTCTGAAAAGATGAAAGTTCGCATATTCAAAAGAAACAGAAATTGTGCTCCTTTTTTTTATTATTAAATTTTGTCATCACGCGGATCAACAAGATGTCAATTGATTATAATATTTGATATTTTAAAGCTTCCTGTTCTAAGAAATTGAATCATCAAGGGCTTTGAATTTTGACGCCACTCATTAGCTCATCCGTCATAATCTAATTAAGATGAGTCGAGGGATAAAAACTCGGGCAAAATGGTGTGCATGTAAATTGCAAAAGCGCTCTCTCGGGTTTGCGCGCATAATTCTTCCGGCTAACGACGACGAAATCGATGCGCACCTGACACCCTTGGACCTTCTGCTCTCGGTCTTAAATTATCGCACCTGTCGATCGCAGCAGGGTCGCTGTTTTTCGGGCGCCTGTCATGCGCTCGCGCGCGCCGCGACCCCCCGACGAGGCCCATTTTATCAGAGCCCCCCTTATCTTATCCTCGGCGCGCACCTTGCGCTACTTCCAACTCCACGCTTTTATCAATCACATCTGCCGCGAGCAGAACAACAACGCGCCACATTTACGGCCACAGATTTCGTTTAATCAGCTTTATTTTCATTTGCTCGTCCAACATCATTGCTCTTTTAAATGACCTCCAATTCAATATTGTGCCGACACCTTTTTATTTACCTTTATCTGAAATTTATATATCTCTTCAAGATTACAACATTTGTATTTTGTGATTCAGGTGTTGTGAGCGAGAAAAATAGACGAATGGACAGAAACTCAAGGAAGTCTTTTTGAGTTGAAAAAAGGCAAAGTGCAGGGTTACGAAAATGAAGTTCTTAAGTTGACTAGAAGTGGAGCGGGCGAGATGCCACCCAGAAAGTAGGATCGCACGTGAGACAAGTATCTCGTAACGCGACTTCCATCAGTGTATCCGATACACGATAATGCACGTATAGTGCCATGTGATAGGCGTGATATACAATGCGCCGTTGTAGCGTCGGCACGAGTCTTCTTTTCATCACTCTGCTTTTCTTTGCGTCTCCACACTGAGCATTTTTTTTCTCGGGCCATACGTGCCCGGCCGAAAAACCGCTCTCGACATCATTAATACATTTTTTGAGTCACCCCCTCCCTTTTTATTAACAAAAATTTGAGAATAAAATAAAATGGGATAAATAAAAAAGATTAGGTGAGATATAATTATTCATTTGTGTGAGTCTGATATTTTGGTGTCAGAGGACCATCAGTTGCACAAAAAAAAAAAAAAAAAAAAGAAAGAAAAGAAAAAAAAGGTGATGGGGTGGATTGAAATTGTTTAGGCCTTTTTTTCGGGGCATAACTGGTGAATTGGCAAGCATCGAATTTCGGGACGAGTTAAAAGTGGTTGGTACACATATTTCGCATGTCCAATATAGTTATAAGAGGCGGCCTAAAATATACTAGAATAGGTACAACACGTATGTCGGCGGCGGGCCTTGCAGGCGGCGGCACATGGTTCGCATCGCCATAGGAAGCCGCAGATGGTTGCTCTACGGACGATTATGGCAGTTTTTTTTGCTCCTCTCGGTTCCTCTTTTTCGCCGCTTTTTTCGCTCTTCCTTTTTCAACCAATAGCGCGCACCAACCTTTCGATCATTTTTTTTTCGCCGGATAACCATTACGCGGCCGAGCGAGTAGCACGTGCTCGACGAAAACGCCGGATTCCTCGTAAACGAACAACGGGCGGCAACCAGAACCCGAAATTATGCAAACTTTTTGAAACGAAAAACTCACCGGGTAAACGAGTGCAGGCTGATTTACGAGCTCCAAATTGCAATCCTCCGTCCGAATTCTTGCACGTCTCGCGCGCGCATCTGAATTTATAATTTCTAATCTTCGTCTTCTTTTGGAATTAAGGCATTCTTCGGGTCTTTATTATTTTTGCCTATTTTTGACATTCGATTTCCATCAAATTCCGGGGCAGATTTTTTTTGCTTGTCAATTGTTCGGATGTATATCTCAAAACCGGGGTATTTATTTTCTAAACAAGCTTTCGCGGCAAAATGTGCAAAGGCTCGTCCCCCATTGAAATCGGCAACAAAAGTATAGTAGTGCGGTGGCCGATATGTTTTTCCGAGGCCTAGAAAGAGTTCAGCCGAAACCCCTTTGAAAAGTACGAGAGGAAAAGACATGAAATACAGAGCGCACACATTGTCGGGTGTGTAATCCCCCGAGACATTTGGCGGGCACGGGCCCGCTGCTTCCGCGTGGTTTAATGGACAGTAATCGTTTTATTAAACCCCAAGTTTTTGCGCCCAAACATATTTCTCGGCTGATTCATCCTTTTGGCTCATTCAAATTCGCCCCTGCATTCTTTCGTCATTCTTACTTCTGGCATTTCAATTCCTACTTCCGGACTCTTCCTTTTCTTTCTTCAATATATATATACACACAATTCACCATATACTCTATCTTGAATCTCAAAACGAAATATAAAATTTTCTAAAATTCAAGTTGGAAATAAAAAAAGAAAGAAACGAACAAGAAAAATCCAAGTGACAACAATTTGAGAAGACACGAAATTGAGAATGATTTGGTTAACCGGATAATCGATCTGACAAATTGGACGTTTAACGAAAAATGGCGCCAGGGCCATTGTATAGTTTTTCACGTGAACGGTAGACGATTTGGGACCCCTGGCAGGGACGAAAAACCTCTCATTCCGTTTGATTTGCCAATTGGGTCCGCCGCTGGAGGCTTTATTATTGAGCGCATTGTGTTCGGCCAGAACAGCTTAATCTATCAGGCGGTATCCCACGAGCGATCGCCGTGTCGCCTCGCAAACTGCTTTTTGGACCTTCGGCAGCAATTATGCTCTCCCACCCCCGATTGAATTTCTCATTGCAGTGCGCAACCCCCGGGTAAACAAAATATCGTTGCTGTTTAATTGAAAAGTCCGCTATGACAATGCCACTCGCCCTCATCCAATCGACGAGCACTTTGAAAATTGGCTCGCGAAATTGCATTTCCCTTTGTTATAATTTCATTTCATCCCGATTGGAAACGGTTCCTTATTCTGATTTATTGTCTTGTTATCTATAGTTACATTTCATTCTACAGAACTGATTTCACATTTGATCTTTAATTAGATGATTTATATATTTTTTGCTCTTAATTTGTTTTCCAGTTTGAATTAAAAACTTAAAGTGTGACATTAAATGGACGATTAATTGAGGATAATTTGCGTCCTAAAAAAAGTTACAGTTTCGGTCTCTCGGGTGTTTGAGCGCTAAAATTGTATACAATTAACGGATGCTTGCACAAACAAAAGCGCCATTGTTTGCTGCGAGTGGAGACTACAAAAAACTACAATCCTGATCCCCATGAATTTGCGCAAACAATGATTATAATGACAGTAATAGTCGTCTGGAGTCATGACCCGGCGCGACATATGCTCACGTTTCAGCTTTGACAAAATAGCGGAAAGGAACAAACTGGAAAAAAATGAAGACGAGCGCGAGACGGAAAACTACAAAATAAGACCGGCTGCATAATTTGCCTCTTTTGTCCGGGTCGAGTCACCTGGTGTGTCCGAAAATTCATGTCAATCAAGATCATTACAATGTTGCACGTGTCGCGCCACGACGATTTCTTCATGCTAATCTCTTATTCCTACATTTTGCACCAGCGGTCTAATTTTCTTTGTCAATAAATTACATAAAATTTACACTATTACAAAATTCACACCTGAAGGATGTAAATTTCATATAATTTTTTTAACGGAAGCAAAAAAATAGTACTATTTTAGGTGAATCAGAATGGAAAATATGTGTTCGGGTTTGGACAGTAGGAGAAAGTGCAATGACCTGATCTCATCGCGTAACCCACAAAGTAGTATGGAGAACGATCAAAAGCCGTTCGATCGTGCGTTCGGCTACCATTGGGAGTGATTTCTCACGCCCCGCGGCGTGAGTTACGGGCGTCATTCGTTTTCTGAAATAGCGTTCGCGCGCACACACGTTCCGTTGGCGTGCCATGCGGCCGATGTCTCTAAAAATAGTCGCGCACTCGACTGCTCGGAATATGCAAATCACTGCCGTATATTGCAGGTACCCCCTGACCATTATCGCAACTAGGTCAACGATGTTTATGCCAATATGATTTATTAATCCCCCCTCCTCCCTCTCCTCTTTCGGCCAACAGTCTCTTTTGTAGCATGCGAAAAAAAGTTGATTTCAAAAATGTTTTTAAAAAGAATATTGGAAATAAAGAAGGAACAACAAAAATAATAAAAGAACGATGAAAAGATAAAATGCAAAAGCGAAATAAGAGAAGGGAGACAAAAAAGAATCAATTGGCTATACTAAGTCTCGATTTTCATCTAAAAGTTAAGGACGGGTTAATCTTTTAAAAACAAGGAAGATGATTGCGGCTCGTTGCGGGTTGCGTCGCAGGCCTTTAATTTCGCAGCCGTCCAATTATGGCTGTGCTCCGTTTTGATAGGCTCTCGTCTGGAATATTTGAACAATCCGCGCGCGGCGAGGCCTTTGTTTTTCGGCCAAAAATTGTGCGTGAGACAGTCAGAGGCCAAATTAAAGGCATCGGTGTTTGATTTAAAAGCGAAGGCCAAATAGAAACGTCAACGAATTGTCGGTCTCGGGGGCGCTTCTCGTCTAATAAGAATCTGCTGTGTCAAATCGTACACAAGATGCGAACCGGCTACAATTTATGACCCCGCTGATAATAACGTTTGTTTGTATTATCACTTTTTATTTCCAACCCTAATGGTCTGTTTTTCGTAATTATCTTGTCATTTACCTTTCAAATTAGACCCGAATTTTATGACTTTTCACAAAAAAAAAAAAGAAAAAAAAAACAAACAAAAACAGAAATCTTCATTCTCTTCTCACCCTTTTTATCTCGGAATAATTTTCTTAATCATGATAAAAATCGAATTCCAATACTGATTTTATTGTCTGTTCAATTACAAAACTGAACCTGTAAACAAAATTTTTATAAAATGAATGAACAAAAACTGAAGGTAAAAACAAAATGTATTGAGATTTTGATTGCGTACCTTTAGTTTGTAAGTATCAGCAGGGTTCGGGTAGTAATATTGATTGGAAAATGGATATGGAAGCCCGAGGAATGTAGGAATTTTTAGACGACCTGGTGGAACCCGATTCGGCCAAACAATATGCTTTCTCGTTTCGAAAATGTATTCATCAATCGGGTCGAAATTGAAACATAGAAAGTGTTTTAGCGAATTCGCGGAAGCGTATCGATCAATCGCACCCGTCTTTGGTGGCTTCGCCGACGAAAAAGAGGTTCGCCCGAAACGAGCACAAGTTAGATTAATGAGCAAATAGGCGCTCGAGCCGTAACGAGCAGGGCTCCTCGCAGTTAACCGGGGGACGGCAGACGGGTTCGGCGGTATAATATTACAGGGCTCCTAGCCACCAGGACTCTCCACTTCTGGGTGTCCGCTCACCGCTGACAGAAAAGGGGGGGGCAGCAGCTTCTTTTTCTTCGACCCGCGCCCCAAACGAGCGCTACAAAATTACACTCCGTTACAACTACAATTGAGCCGGACATATAACAGAGTGTCCCAACTTTATTGCCTCCTCCCCATCAATGTTTTAACATTTCAATTTATTTCCCTCGTTTCGGCTTTTCTTACTTCAATTTAATCTGTACTTTTTTTTCAATTTTTTAAAATTGCTGAACAACATTTGAATCATAATCATATCGTCCGATTAATTTGCGATCATTTCTTGACTTGCTATTCGATTAACCCGCTAATTACTTAATTACAAGCCAAACAAGATTAAAAGACTATCAACATCGGCTTATTTTGCAACCCTTCTCGAATACATAAACAAGCTCTAATGTCTATATACATTAAGCGCAAGTGTATCAAGCGAGTTAGTTTGTTTGCACAATCCGGTGCAGCTTTTGCGCCCGCGATGAACTGTTGATTAAGCAAACAACAATCGGCATTTGAAAGAAGAGATGAGAGAAAAAAAACGGCCGCAGTCGAAAAAGAGAAATCAACGTTAAAAAATGGAGCTTGAATATGGAACACCTGGTTTTCTTTGTCTTTGTTTGAGCCGCGGCAAATGTGGGTACCTTTTTTTTTGGAATTCGGGTGGTCTGTGGCATTGTAGCGCCACCTAGGACAGACGAAGAAAGGCGGAATAGAGTAAATAAATAAATAAGACTCGGGGGGCCCGGTGTGAGGTCGGCTTTGTTTGTGTCGGCGTTGGAATTATACGGAGGATAAAGGCGACTGGCCGGGCCGCCTATAAATTCCACATTTTTGTAGCCGTCAATTTCCCGGATTGAGGCCGGTAGGTGGCAACCTGCGCCGGTATCTGTTAATTTGGAGGACGACGCGTCAAAACAATTCGACAATATTTGACAACTGTATTCGCCACGGCCAATTAACGAGAGTTGAAGCGCAAGGGCAAAAGGCATTAATGAGCTGTTGATCCTACACGATAATGAAAAATGGACATCGATTAAGTTATACAAACCGTGCCCTCCCGATCATTTCGCTATTAGATCTCGCTGTTTTATTGACCTCGAACCCATCCTACTTGACATTTCAATCTGTTTCCAATTAATAAATCCCTAGTTGTAATCTTGACTTCATTTATTCCCCGATTGTTTCTTCTTTTTTTGCAAAATCAAAATTTCGGAAGTTTTTTTTGTGAGTTGTCGAAAACTAAATGATATCAATCTTGTATGAAAATCATCACTATTGATAAGCACCGAGGTGATTTTATTTTCCCATCAGCAATTAATCTACGGATCATTAATAAAAATAAAAAAAATTCCTCGACGAAAGATAAATGAGCCGGCGCGGCGCTATTGTAAACGATAGAGCTCTGGCGGTTGTTTATCGCGGGTCAATCAATAAATCAAAACAGAATGCGAAGTCAAAAGTCACTCTCGCTTTCCGTGGCGACACGGATTAACGATGCTAATGGAGACGTTGGCACGGCGAGACGACGAAATCAGTGAAATATTTGGCGATGAAATCTAAGCGACAATCTCGTTTGGCCGGGCCCGATAAATTCCTAATTGGCTTTAAAGCCGAGACGTCGGTGTCGCGCGCGTTATCTAATTTCCACATCTCCGGCGCGATACCTTTTACACGAGGCCCTGGAATGCAGGTTGTCACGATAAGCCAGATACAAAAAAAAAAGAAAGAAAGAAAAAAAAACAAAATAAAAGAAACCACCGATGATACATTTTTCATACCTCTGACACACATTTCGACATTACTCTGATAGTGCAAGTTTTCACTGATTGCGTCTGATGACCTTGAGAGACATCAGATTAGAAAGAAAAAAACTATTTTTTTTTTCGTATTCTTTTGTGATTTTTGTAGTTTCTCTGTATTGCTTAGTGGGAAAATGGAGCTACTATAATTAATGTAATTAAGTGGGACGCTTGGATCATAAAGCATGAGAACGTCTTGTTATATAACTCGGAGGAGCTATCGGGATGTGCGCGTGCGGCGGGATAAATGAGAATTTCCTCGTGAATCAAATATTCGACTGGCGCCGAAAATAGCGAGATGGGTGTCTGGTGGCGGTGCCAAAAGTCGACACCTAGTCAGGTTACGTGGGTGAAAAAAGAAGAAAGGAAAGAGAGGAGATGGGAAAAAGAAGTTAAGTGAAGGAGCAGAGAGCGCGGGGGCTCGGAGACCCGGTCTTTGGTCGCGCGCGAGTGGCGCATCCTCAGCTCTCTCGGGTCGTTGTCATTTGTAATGCAAAGTCGATTCTCGGAAACGATGTTGTTCAAATGTCTGTATTTATTTCGTGGTGGCCATCGGTGAAGCCCCAAACTTGTTCTCTCCTCGTCGACGAGCGAGAAGGAAAACTCGCACGATGACTCAAGCGGCTCATTATAATTACATTTTATTCAAATCCCCAGGGACGCCATATAATATAGCCATTTTGAAACACGAAAAGGTGCAACACGAATTTCAACGTTTCATTAGCATTTTATAATTGCAATTTATCGTATGCATTATGTCATCCCGGTGAAATATATGACGCTCGTTTCGAAAACTACTGCTATACGAGAGAGAGAGAAAAGAGAAGCTGTGCGATCCAGAGAGGCCCGACGAGAGGTCCTTTTTATTCTCCTTTTATCATTTCCAAAAGAAGATTATCCCGCCGCAACCATCATCCGCTGGTCTATTATTTCGCCTCTCCTTTAACTTTTATGACATTTTTATTTAAACAGTTAAGTCAGTGAAAATAATAATAAACAAAATTAAGAGCTACAATTTTTTTAATTAAATTGCAAATTTGCAATTCATAAAATGGAAACATAAAAAAACAAACGGGGAACAATATTGTTGTCTGATTTTCAACTTGCATGCATAATTTGAACGTAAGATGTCGTTGCGAATGTTGCAGTCGAGTGCACTCGTGTGCAGTCGGTGAAAAAAACGCTTTCCAAGAAGTTCCATAAATTTGGTCAACGCGATGACAATAAAGACGGCATCGCGACAAAACAAACAAGCGGGATGTTTTGCGCGCTGTCAAAACAACGCCGAAACTCGTTTTGCGCTGCGAGCTTTCGACTTTTGGTCTGTCTCTCCCGCGGTATCGTTTCTCACAAGTCGCGTTCGAGGTCGTTAAGCGTGCGCCGCGACTCGCCTCTCTCGTTGCGCCGATGACTGTGTCAAACTCGTAAAACCCTTCGCGACCACCATCGCGGTTCCTCTGTCCCTCAGGCTGACCAATCAATTGCGTAATTACTATTTCTTTATTTCAAGTTTGTTAAACTCGAAATTCCAAGCCTAAAAAAGACAAAAACCAAATAAACAAACAACAGCAACAAAAACAAAATGAAGAAATAAACATTGCATAGAAATATCAATTTCGTAATTTATTGAAACTTGTTCGATTTAAAAACATGAATTTAAAGAAATTAAAAGAAAATTTTTTATTTTTTCTTCGGTGAGTCAGTTGAGCAATTGCATTACAATGTATATAAGTGTGCAAAAGAAGCCGCGACGAGAAAGCGTCTGGTTCTTGAACGGGCGAAAATCCGCGACGTCCTAGAACGTCGACGGTTGTCCAAATACGAATGTCGTTGCTCTTATTTTCGGATTTAAATACGCTGCGCTATTAATACCGCCGTCGGCGACTTTTTAGTTCCCATAACACGCCGAGGATCGGCCGCGACCGTCTCGTCTCAGGAACGTGGCCCGTCTCTCCTCGCTCGCGCGTTTCCAGGAAGTGACGTCAGCCCGACAACTGCAATTGCCGATGAATTTCCGATGCACTTGACTTTTGCCAACGAAATGCAATCTACGAACCTTCTATTTTTTCTTTTTTTTTTTTTTTTTTCAAATTCATTTCTTCCTTCAACTTTCCATTTAAAATCTGAAAGTTAAATCCACTCAATAAAAACAAATTTTTTAATCAGTGTAAAATTACCATTTCAATAAAAAGTTTCAATCAATTTGTTATTATTCTTATGAACTGAAAATGTGAGTCATTCAAGTTTGCATAAGATTGATTGCGAAGTTGGGAACGGTTGAAAGAACGAAAGGGGTTGTAAAAAGACGGGTGAATAAAAAAGAGAGTGATAAAGGGATATGAATATTCGAAGTCGATAACAGGAATTGGCTTATTCACGAAAAAGAGCGCGCCGTACGTTGACCGACAAACAACGGGGTCTATCGTGATATCGCGGAATAGGTTTCGTGCGGAGTTGTAAGCGCGCTCTTACATGCACATATTTACAAGCCAGCACGCTTTCGATGCTTTATTGCTTCGCCTGGTTTGGGGGGCAAAAACTTCTCTCTTTTCGCCGCGCCGCCTTTTTAATGTCCCACCGTAAAAAGCATGAAGGAAAATCGTTGCACAATTGAAATCATATTAAAAATTCGAAATCAAAATTAACATGATATAATTGAAACTGGTGTATCATTTGCATAGGTGTTTTTTTTTGTTCTTTTTTTCTTTTGCAACAATTCAAATTCTCACGTTTGGCTCTCTTGAGCTTTGATCTCTCACAGGTTCAACATAGTATCTGAGTTAGCGGCGCGAAATCTGGGCGTTATCGTCGCTAATCGAATTCATTATTCGCAGCCATGCGTTACGCGCTATCGGACAAACGCGATTTCGCGTTCCCAAGAGCGGGAGCATCGAACCTGGCCGTGGCCAAGAGAAGCAACCCTGCTGGGTGGTCCATTTACGCGGAATCACCGAGACCGAGGCCACTGCATATTGCGTCGATTACGATCCCCGCAACGCAGAAAATTGTTCCGCTCATCAGAAAGACATTTCTCTCTTCGGTGTTTTAAACTCTCGTTTCTGTTATTACAATTCAATTCCATCAATTATTCCCAAAAATTTTAATTTGGGAATTGGGAAAACAAAAATTGATCAACGAGATGAACGAAAATGTCATCGATTAATTGACAAAATTTTCTTCTTGCACTTTTGGATTTAGTTTTTTTTTTGTAGTTGGAAAAGTACATTACTTTATAGAGGAAAAATACGACACGAGAAAAAAAGATGAAACGCAGTTTACACAAAAAGTTGGATTGGTTCTAATCGGTATATATGTGTACTTTCGCGTACCAAGTCGATGTATCACAGTGCCGTTTTGCGAGCGTTAATTATTATTATACACGGCTTTTGAATTTCGCGGCAAGTTTTCTCGTTACGCTTTGACGCAAAACGGTGTCAAAGGATGTTCATTTCCATTTCCGTTTGGTCGTCTTGTATTTCGCGTGGTATATTTCTATTTCAATATACTTTCTTGAACGATGAAAGTTTTTTTTCATCCTTATTATCACAATTTTTTTTCACTAACATTCATTGTTCGATTCATTGTCCAAGGTGTGTACGTAGATATAACTCGTTACAAATGTTTCCTCTCGAAAATCATTTTCGAACATGAAATTAAATTTATCAATAAATCCTCTGAATAAAATTGTTTGCCTTACATAATGGTGATTAGACGAGGAAGTGGAGTGAAATTTTCATGCGGATTTCCGGAAAATGATTCCTGTTTTAAAATGTGCACACGCCTCATAGGATGAATTTCGTTCACGAGCTGTAAATTGCCAACAAAATGGAGAGAAGCGTTTTTGGTCGCTCTGGTGTCTTATTAAAGTTTCTGGCCCATGGCATCAAAAAATGACGAAAATTGGCAAGAGCTCCTTTCTCGGCCATCTGTCGTGGACGATATCGGAGCACTTTGTATGTCGCAGGTACTGAATTCTGCACTCGTCTGAGCGACGTGGATGATAATAACGGCGTTCATTGTCGCACGACAGTCCCACGCCCGCCACTATTTAGAAACACAGGGCGTCGCTCGTGACATTGTTGCAAATGACGACTTTGGGACTTCACTAACTCGGCTTTACCTTTGACAACGCTTTTCATCCGTTTCCTCAATCTACGTTTCTACTTTTGCCCCCCCCCCTCATTCTCTCCTTCGTTTATTCTTTTTTTCATTCTATGCATAACACATCATTTTCGCACATCGGGTTTTAACGTCGTAGTCGGACGTTTTGTCTTAATCTCGTGCCAATGGAAACAATGAGAACATAAAAGTTGGCCTTAGTCAAAGTTCTCGATACACGTCGAATCGGCGACAAATAACCCAATCCGTTATCAACTTCACGGACATGCTGCGTTAAACTTTATGACGACGATAAGCATTTAATATAACCGCGAGCACTTGCGCTCGGCCCTTAATTTGTTGCAGATTAATATAAATCATCTTGAATCACATTTTCAACGCGATTATTTATCCTAGACAATTTATTTGTACCCGATGAAATTAACCCGGCAACGTTTTTTTTTGTTGTACAACAAAACAGAATTGAAAAGAATGCTTGAATTTAATTTGATTATCGAAATTAAAGATAGGGAAATTTTTTTGACAAGAATTGCTCAAGATTTTGGAATGATTAATAAAAATGTCTGTTAAAGAATGAATACCTGTTTGACAAATAACAATTAGTCATAGGATTGACAAACACTAACGAGACAAAAAAAAAGAATAGTGGTGTTATCTTACAGATGAGTTTATCAACATCGACTCATCGGTTATTATCTGTTTGAAAAAGGCCTGAGCAACGGATTTTGTTAATAAAGTCGCACGGCACTTTTCAAAGTATGGTGGCGTATAATTTATAGGACACTGTTGAAGACGGTCGAAATCATCGGTTATTAATTGGGCAGCGAAACGATGCTGGCGTTATTTGTGTGGCCGTTTGTTTTGTGCCGAGGTGCCATCAATAACGGGTCGAAAAATTCGGCGCTTTTTATTGACTCCTCTTCTCTTCTGATTCATATGCATACTACCGTGGGACAGTCGAAAAGCCGCGCCACCCACGGAAGTTTATCTGCAGCGCTTGTAATTACGAGACAGTTTGTTCCTTTTATCTCGGCTGATTTCATATTCCTAATCTTCCCGGCTGATTTAACGCCCGATCCGGGCGTAACTGGACAAATTTGCATGGATGGGGCCCACCTTGTCTTTTTCGTTCGCTTATTTTTTGCGCCTGAAAAAATATATTCACATTGAAAAAGTTTGTGCCGTCGTGTTGTGTATATATACATATAACAAAGTTTGAATTGATTTTTTCAATGCATCAATAAACGTACACACGCCCGAGTCTACTTACTTTGGCTTCTCTCGCTCGACGAATCATAAGGATCAATTCGCGCAACTTTTATTAAGCGCGTGCTACTTTTCACCACCGACGATCTAAAGATAAAGCGTCTGGGCTCCGCGATCACTTTGCCTCGAACGAATCGAGACGCCTTTTCACACTTCTGCAGCCATTTTTTTATGTACCACTCTACACCCTATCAAGTGCCACGCGACGCCGACTAACATTCAATTAGCTTGACACTTCAAACTCCTCAACAATACAACAAAATATCAACTCGCAAATTTCAAATAAATATTTATCCCACTCTCAGTTCAATGAATAAACATATCGAGGGTTTTTTGTTTTCTATTGCTTGTGTAAACATTTGTTTATTTTTGTTCCAATGGAACGGCCAGAACTGAGACGCAGCAAGTCGTAATACATCATGCAATTATAAAATTCTTTTCTCGAAACCAGAAACTTGTGGATTGACTTATGTAACTTTCAATTATGCCGCGAAGAGGCGCATTGCTATGCTCACCAGATGTGAAAAGCAATGAGGTATGAGAGTAACATTAGAAAAAGTAACACGCCTATTTTTATATTTATTAGCTGTTTTTTTTTTTTATTTCGCAAACGTTACACATTTATTGTCAGGGGAAATAAAGTTAAATTTTTGTATTACGGGACATCATGGATCCTGCCTGATTCGAAATGCCGATTTCGTCACTTGTTTGACTACACGATTCACATCAATCAGGAAAATATTTGGTCGTATCGTCAAATTTAACGATAAGAGATAGGAGCCCACTTATCAGTTTGAGAATCTCTGTTTCAACCCAAATCAATCGCTTTGTCTATCGATTTGCAAAAATGTATAATTTTTATATTCGAGATAAAATAAAGTAAATAAAATGTAAGGAAGGACAAAAAAGAGTTCAAGCGAACAGAACGTATTTTTTCAACGATAACTCGCAAGATTATTTTTATCAACTGATCATAATTAAACAGGTACAAGGAAAAGCAATTAATTTTGTTTACAGCATTGATGGAGTTTTTTGAATTTCTGTTCGTCAGATTGAGTGACACATTTGAGATATCATCTAGTGGGAGCAAAACGATTTTGACTGATGATGACAATCACCGAACAACAGTCGCGTCTTAAAAAAAAAGCAACAGACGAGTTTGCAAATTGAAAAGCAAAGGTGAAGTAAAAGCCGGGATGAAAATACGTAAAGAAGAGAGAGTGAGAGAAGGACAAAAGGTTGAATCGGGGTGGTTGACAGGCCGGGCTGTGTTTTGAAGTGTAACTCGTGACGGAGTAAAATGCAGATCGCGGTGGGGAAAGTGGGAAACGGTTTTGAGCACGTGACAGTTTGGCGAGAAGAGTGATTGTAAAATTGATGGCTAACCTGAAAGTCTGGCGAGGAATGTAAGCATGGCAGCGTGTTGGCTGGTGTGCTGGGTGGGTGCGTGGATGGCACCTGGTTGTTGCGGCGGCATTCGCGACCTCCCGCGTTGACGTCGATCGCGACCGGCGGCGACGCCTGGCTGCGACCTAACCTCCAAACGTCCTCCTCGTCAGCGGCTGGTGCGACGACAGCAGTCGCGCATAACCTCGTGGTGCGTCCTCCCGAACGTCAGATGCAATTTCTCTCACACAGGCAGAAGCGAGAGTATCGGAGCGCCGAAATGAAAAGACAAAAAAAACTGATACGAGGTCGGTGGTGTGCGTGAGAGAGAAACAAAAATAAACAGGAGAAACAACGGGCAACCAAAACAAACAAACAAACGGCGAGAGCAAAACGAAAACAATCCTCGCTCTCGGTCACAATAAGCACTCGCGCACCGGTGCAGGATCGCCTCGAGCCGATCGTCGATCGATAACTGATCGCCGGGACATCGCCACAACGACTGTTTTACCCCGGCGCGCGCTGTCAAATGGTGTTACGCGGGCCGCGCCATTGCCACATCACACGGCGCGGAGCGCATGGCAGTCCGAGCGAGACACACGCCAAAACACCACACTCTCTGTCCCTGCGAGTGCTACGATGGCTGTCGTCGCGAATCGCTCATGTCTAGTGTCGCAACTCTCCGCGACCACTGCGCTTCGCTTCGCTTCGCTACAAGTGCGCCGTTCGCTCGACAAATTTGCGACGGATCAAAGCCGCTCTCTGCTGGGGAGGGGGGTACGCGTGCGTGCGCGCCGCTGAGCTGCGCCGAGCCAACTGAACACTGGTGCCACTGGCCGCATCTGGCGGAGCCCACCGTCGCCGGACCGCGCGGGACTTCCCACTCTCGCTCCATCTCGCTCGCACCCGATACCATTCGCGCCCCTTCCCCCCGTTGCCCGTTTTTCCCGACGCAATAACAAACCGAAAACCTCAGCTTCGCAAAAAGTCCAAAATTCGGCAACTTTTTTGTCCCGAAGTCGGCGCCTCGCGCGCCAAATTATTCGCCAGAGAAGGACGCGGCGAGTCCCCCACCCGCGCAATTGTGGCATCACGCAGCGCCGCCAGGCCTGATGCCGCGCGACAGAGAGAGCCAAAGAGAGACGCACACGCAAGCAGCGCTCGTCGTCTGTGTGTGTGTACATACGTCCCTCTCGGTCGCGCCAATGAATGGGCCATTGCGTTGTTACGAAGAGCGCGCCTCTGTGTGGGTGTCGCTGTACAGTGCGCTATATGTGCGCGCACCAACACAGAGGGCGTGATGGTCAGCGCTCGCACTCGCTCGCTGCTTTTGGATCGCGCTGTACTCCGGTGAATCGACCGTACGCGAATCGAAACCGAGACTCTGATACGCGCCCGAGCGATACCGACCGCGACCGGACGCACGCGAACCAAACTTCCCGCATTACGGACAATTTTCAACTTTGCTATTCTGCTGGGGTGCCCGCTCTTCTCCCCTTTTGGTTAACATTTTGTTTTTTCTTCTTCACGCCAATTTGTTTGTTTGCCCGACATGATCCGTCGGAATGATAAAACATTTTTCTACAATATCGCGTACAACTTTTTTAACAAGCACTTATTAATAAACTTTAAGTTCTGTTTTTTTTTGCAGAAACATTTTTTGAAGTAAGTTATTGGTCGAGTCGATGACGGAAGGGAATACCGGAGTTAGGAAAACAAAGTTTAGTCACTGCTGTAATTTTTTTCACAGGAATTCCCTTGGTTGGATGTTTCTCAATGCGAGAGATGAATCAGAGAAAGGAGAAGGAGGACTTAGTTTGTGCTACGGACGACGGAATGGGTAATTTGCAAAATGCATTTGGCCATTGAATTCGGGGACGTCTGATGTCGGTTTTTTCCCCACAGATTCAGTTCTATTTCTTCAGATCAAAAGTGATTGTATTTACACGAAAAAGTTCTACTGTTGTTCCCGAGCCGCTGAATGTATACGTTGAGACGAAAAGTCTGAATTATATATATGTTGGAAAACTTTGGTCCTCTTCCATTCAGTTAGGTGGTGTATTATTATTTGTGGCAAATCCCATCCTTCCGACAAAAAGTCAGACAACATTTTTTTTCCTGTATTTTTATAAACGGTCATAAAGTAGAGTAAAGTTATTGACGTTGAAAACATTTTTGCCACCCAAAAAATTAATTTACATCATTTTATCAGATCTGAGTAGTTTCTTTTTACTGAGTTTGTTATTTTAATAGGACAAATTCCTTTTTAAAGTTTAAAAGTACCCGGATCGTTGTCTTCTGGGTGTTTAAGATTATATAATTCAATATGCATAATCTTAATTATCAAAACGTGATTTTATATAAAATAGGTACATTTTTTCACGAAATGTACAGAAAAAAAATTCCAGGGACGAAAGTTAAACGCACGGAAGGAAATCCCGAAGGATCGATCGTAAAGCAAAACAAGGAGATGTTTTCCAGAAAACGAGCTCAGTTTTTTGAGATCTCCGTTTCTCGTGGGAATATATTAACAAATTTTTGGAATTTCAATTCACACTTGATTATACGCTTGGTATTTTTATTTGTTGTACACCCAGTTTATTGTGACTAATAGACTAAAGAGATTTTTTTTTTCATTTTACACCAGTCGGCTCATCGTGCTTTGATTCTGTTCTAATAATAATCTGCTAAATACCTGTAAGTGCCACTTATTCTTTACAACACCTTCCTTACAAAGCAGAAAAGTACGCGACAAAGGATTAAGATGCTTTAAACTCGCGCTTGAAAGCCAAAGAATCGGCAAGAAATGAGAGGAGCATGAGAAAATCCCAAAAACGGCGTTCACAAAGCTGCATGACTTTAAAGGGCTAAATGACAACAGATGTACTAAAACCCACCAGTATTGATGCTTACAAGTTTTCGTCTAGTTTTCTTTGAATCAACGAAAAATCGTCAAATTAACATAATTTTATAGTCATTTGGCGACGGACTTTGTGCAGGTAGACAAGTAGCGAGAAATTATGCACTTTTCCTGATCCCAACCTGTGGGAAAATGTAAGGATTGTTGAACTCTGGATTCTCGTCATGTGCATCATTGTTACTACCTGTGAAAGATTTGTAAGAGAAATTTGTCATCGTGAAATTTGATTTTGTCAATGTTATAATAACGTGTTAATGAAAATATGTTTCATGCAAAAAACATTAATTAGTAGACAATATGTTGGATCTACGCGTTGATAGATTATTCGATTGTCACATTTTATTAAACACTTATGCTTTCACATCATTAGCTGACTCATAAATGAATCACTACTTAAGGCAGTAAGATTATTCTAAATAACCTGTTTAACGTAATTTTACAAATTAATTATCGCACGGATTAATAAAGATTTTATATAACTATCATATAATGTAATGTATGTTTCAATCATTCAAGCTGAGCGCCATACAAGCTGGATATCACTCTCCACACCAGATTATAATGATGTTATAAGAAACATTGACGTCAGTATGAATTTAAATTTCTATCTTGTTAATAAATAGATCCTGAAACTACTGTGTATTATTGTTGGATTTACATAACAACGTGCTGACATACAAATTTCAATTACAAAACAGAAAAAAAGTGACTGAAATTACACGAGCATAAATTAATAATACAATATTTTGGATGGAACAATTTCGTCGGAGCTAATGAATTCATTGAGCATGATGTAAAATGGGCCACGACTGCGCGCAAGCCGAAAAATTATGCGCCGGCATCCGGCGTCTGGTGGGCCGAATTATGCAAAGAAAATAAATACACGGCGTTGCAGTCGATATAAAGCGCATACAACTGCAGAGATCATCCTACGCGAATTAGTATATTGTGATTTCATCGCGGCATTTTTTTGCTCGCGCTCATTTACAACAGGCGGAAGATATATATTAACGCATGACGAAATAATATAAATCGTTTTCTAACGTTCAATGTGCGCGTGGATTACATGTAATTTAATTTGCGACTTCATTTTTATTTTTACGGTGTCGAGTTCAAAGACTTGCCTTTGGGTGAACTAATTTCATACTGTTGTAATTATGCACGATCAAACAAAAGATGCACGATTGCAACAAAATATTAAACACACTTTTTTATACTCTAATTCAGAAATAAGTTTCAAATCTGATTCTTTCTATAACACTAGAGAGCTTGTTCTTTTGTCCCTTCACTTGTCAAAGATACACCGCCACATGAACTCGTTTTACTAGAGCCTAAAATAACATCACACTTTGAATAAATAATATTTCTTGAAAATCGTCTAACATTTAATCTTTCATTATTTATTATCCTTATATAGAAAAACCAAGATTCTTTTTTCACCGAATTTGCGTGAACTTTTTTTGGAAAGCGCTTTTAACACTTTTAACTGTATGATTTAAAAATGATGACTCGAAAGCAGATCTTCTTTTTTTTAATCTTCATTTTTCGAGGTTTACAAAGCCATTTCCAACTGAATTCCCCACTGTCGATTGAAAAGTCTGATAAAGATGTGTCGGTAGCCCGCTCGAAAAAAAAGGAGCCACGAAATCAGAGTGCGATTCCCCTTGAAACTTACGAGTAATTATAAAAATAATTGTCAGAAATGTGAAATTATAAAAATCATACCCAGAAAGTATAATGACGAGATAAGATTTTTGTTTTCGGTTTCAGCCTCGTTTCCAGAACATTTCAAAGGATAATAAAAAGTCTGTTTATTTGAGTCGACGATTTTTGTACCTCGAAGGATATAATTATTGCTCTGAGGATGGCGGCTAATTAATTGCATTAATCAAATTGAAACGAGCACTTTGGCCTTCTATCGACATCTGCCGCTGTGGGCTTGAACTATAGCGATTCTTATGCTTGCGTTGTAATGCAGGAAATCGAATATGAGAAAATGATTGGTTTGATGTATACGGGGATATATCAATATTCGTAATGATTTATTGATACCAACTCTCATACTGACCTGGAAGAAAGGAGGCAGTTTCAATGTTTAATGTGATGGTACCAAGTGTTTTGTTTAACTTATATAACAACTTTATGTGAAAATAAATTTACCGCATCGCTCATACTACTAATTTATTTATATTTTGAAGAAATCATTCAAACGAGCCGAACAGACAGAAATTGCAACTGAATAATAGAAAAATCAATTCAGATGGATTTTTTTAATTGAAATCATTTAATAAAAATGATTTAAAAAAAAATGTTTTGTGAAAAATTTGACACCTAAGCATGAGAGAAAAGGAATGCATAAATAAAGCTGAAAGACGAAAACGTTGAAAATTGTCGGGAGTTGACTTATCATCAGAATAAAAAGGAGGAAGCGAGGCTAACGTATACAAGCGTGGCTTATTCATTTGGAAACAAGAGATGAGGTGAAAGAATGAGCGTCGGTGTTGAGGGATGAATAAGAAAGAAGCGTAAATGAAGCAGCGGCTCGGTTTGATAACCCCGCGTTGCGTAAATATTGGTCTTCGGCTTCGTGTGGCACGTGGCTCCGAGGTCTTAAATGGCGCTAGCAGGTATAAAACGTCGGGCCATCGCTAACAAGAATGCGAGCCGTTGCCCCTTCCCCGCGCGTTTTCACGGCGCGAGCCGGATAGATACATATCTATTTAAAACGTCTTCAGACACTTTCGAGCGCGAGGGAAGTGACCGTGAAGGCGATCTTCTGCTGGGGGTGGTTTCATCTAAAAATAGAGGCTTATTGAGGCATCTCGTATCACCTGCCGTCGCGACTCGAACATCTGCGGCCCGACAATCTCGCTTCTCTCTTGTTCCTCTTGCGGCCCGGCTTTTTTTTCACGCATTTTCGGTTTTATTCTTCTCTTCCTCCTTCAATGAGCGCGCGTGCGTAAGTCGCTTGACGCGCGATTGTCCCTGGCGATCACGCATCGCCGCCGCTGTTTCCTCAGCCGTGGAAATTAATCAAGCCTCCATATTACACGGATGAATAATTCATCCACCAAGGGCACTTTTAACTTCCCAGTTCACGCAATCCACGTTTTACCATATTGTTGTACATCGCGTTTCATTCTTTCGCCGTCTTTCTTCTTCCTTTTGTTTTTTCAACACTACACAGAGTCGGCTCTGTTTGATGGTGCCCATGTTGAATGTTTAATTGATACCCAACAGAAAAGATAATGTCAAATGTTGTTCATGATTTTTGAAAATCAAATTCCAGCAGCTTGGAAACAATTTAAAAGTTCTTATTTGTCGAAACAAGGAAACAAGTATCCCCATTAGTTTGAACAGAAAACAATTTTCAAGTGACTTGAAAACATTTTTCAATACCACTGGGTATCGGGTTCGGGTAGAAAAGTTGTGAAGAAAGTTAAATCACTTGTCGTGGAATATATCGAGGCCCGAAATTCGAATCGCAACTCTGATTTCGTGTCATTCAACTTTCGAACCAAGTTAAATCACGCAAGGCGCTATACGATGCAACGTCGGCGCGCGCGCACAAGTCAAAAGAAGTCGTTTTCAAGTCGTACGAAAACCTGTCTGTCCATAATAAAGTATATCGTCACCTTTTATGTATAACAAGTGAAATGTTTTTTAATGACAAAATCGCGTCTCTATCTGTCGGATTGATCTGCTGACACGTTAAACCAATTTGGGAAACTGGACGTTTCAATTTAAATTTTTGTAGCCGGGTTACCCACATTTTTTCCCCCTCGGCCTTTAATGTGCCGAGACATAATGTTCAGGGCAGCCGAACATTATTTCGAGATGCACACATTAAATTTACAGCGTCATTATGCCATTATGTTCGGGACGGCCATTAGTTTTCAGGTAGTTACTAGACTTGGCTACAGGTATTAGCAGGTACACCACAGGTCAGATGACAGTTCTGCGCGCAGGTCCCAGTTACAAATATTTATACCCGGGCCATATAAACTTTTGTATGACGAATCTTTATTGACGTTCAAAGCGCCAGTTATGTTCTCACCCCGTCGCACCCGAATAAAGGTGTTAGGGATTGATATAAACCTCACCGACGACCAAATATTTACTTGTCTCCCGACTTTTTAGTTATCGTGCGCTATTTCGGTAAATTACCAGACACGCAGGTCGCTCGCAAACACGCGACGTCTTCTTTAACTGACTATCAGTGGAAATAAATGTCGCTAAATATTTTATGCTATCAAAATGGATTTTGTTGTCTTCCAGCTGGATAATTAAAGGCATTTCATCATTTTTTGTATTCAAAAGCTTCATCGTTTTACTGTTTGTTTTGATTGAGTTGTAAATGATCGCTTGGTTGTGCTTTGTTAGATGATTTGTGGGACAAAACAAATAGAGAAAGTGATGAGCTCCAATTTTTCCACATCTGGTCTTTAAAAAAAATTAATTTGAAGATGCTTTCTCCGAGCACGAAGCAGACCCCTGGTTAGAATTTCGTAACACCCAATTGATTTTTTTATTTTATTTTCTAGGTATACAAAAGAACTCGAGGACTTATGATTTTATAAAACTGATTTTTGAAAATCAATTGATGTTTTCTTTTCATTCCAAATTTTTAATTTTGTATTTTTTTGTAAGCTGATTTTGAATGTTTTGTCAACATTTTGTGTCGTATAAGTGAATATATTGATCCGAAAATTATTATTTTACCTGATTACATCTTTTATATGGATCTTTGCAAATGTCACTGGGCAGCTTACATGCTCAAATCGATTGTCCCTCCGAATATACGTATGCAGATTTTTTTTGATTTAATCATATTGATCAATTCATAATACGTACCTGCAACAGAAAAAAGAAAAGTTTAATTTCCTGTTCAATTTAAAAAAATATTTCCAATTCAATTTAAATTATTTCTAATATTTCCTGTTATTCAGAATCGAATAATGTATTTGAACTAAAAGTAAACAAAATTTTTTGCTTTTTGAGTGTTTCTATAATTTCTATTAACGTAACCCTCAAATTTATTGAATAAAATGAAAAACAGTTATTTATGTTTCATTTAGAAAATGACTTGCAAATTGACCGCGGTAATTTTGTGATGCAAAATAGTTGTTCGGTTTTCAAATAACCAGAGAAATTGCCATAACACTAAATTGTCAGCGTTTAAAGTAAAACGTCATGTATCACATGCAGTCTATTGATTTTATATGTTGCGAACGTAAGGATTACGTCTTAAGCCAATTGTAAGCAGTCTATAATATCTCGGTAGACCGTTAGCCATTGGCGTCAAATTTCAAACATAGTTTCTCATTTTGTCACTGTAAAATTATTACCTTTCCAATATTTCATATCTGATAAAAAAAATATGCGCAAAAAAACTATAAAATAACAAAATAGAACAACCTTTTAGAATGTTTTAGAATGTACAATGGAAAATTGCATTGTAATAAAAAACGTATGCACTCTCTTAAAAGTGTCTAGTTGTGAAAAAATGATTAACACGAATGTAACGCATTTTTTTCAGATAGGAAAGGGTTTTGATTTGATGGACATCGCTGATATTAAATTCATAAGAAGGTTCGCGGTGGCGCAGGCGTAACTACCGTCCGTTGCTATCCACCTGTGTCAGAAAGTTGATTCCTGTTCGAAATTCATTTGCCAACAGTCGTAAGTGCCAATAAACAATGTCAACTAAAACCACTTTCTACTCGGCGATTTTTCTTCTTTTTCTTACGACTGTCTTTTCACAACGCAACGAAGACACGCCTGCTAATTTGCGTGAGTAGCCTTCGCACAAAGAATTAATAACAAAATCCAAACTTCTTTGCAAACTCAGCTTTTCTTGCGAGCAAACATTTTCAAAACAGAAGATGTCATTTTTTCTATCGTCCGCGATATATCAACACAGCTTATTTCACTTTTCCGAATTTTTTTTTTTCGTTGTATATTTTGTAGAGATCATTTTTAAATGAAGATCAGAAGATTAATAAAGTGTAAAATTGAAGTTAAAAAAGTGAGATTGAAATTGAACAAAGGTATCATTGTTTTCCGGCGAATTTCGAAATGAAAACATGTTATTGTCTTAACAGGCAATGAGCAGCTTGCAGCTGCCGACAATTCAACCTCAAGTACACAAGAGTTTTCATAAGAATAAAAAAATCAAAACATGTATTCTCTTAATTTTTCTTAATGTTGCAGTGATTGTAGTAGAGGAGAATGACCAGTACATCTTAAATTTACTAAACGAAGTAGTTTCCTTTGCGGAGCATGAAATTCGCGATCGACGAATCACCGTGAACGTTAAGCAGCTTGTAATTAGTCGTGACCATCCCGAAGGAAATATTGAAGCAGGTGAGAAAAAAGACCGTAGCTTGAATCAAAAAAAGGGTCGTCAAAATAACTGTTGAGATGGTACAAATGAAAGACAAATGAAAATAATATTCACTCAAGATAAATATTCGACCGTTCCTCAATGTGATTGAATAGGTTTTGAGAGACAGATCTATAATCCTGTTTGACGTAAAATGTGTTAATGGTGTAAAGGTAATAAAGGTGATTTTTTTCTTCTTCGTTTGTTTGACGGAACAACAGAGCGACGTATTTCCACAAGATTATAATGAAGTACAATTTATTTGAACTGATAGTTGTATTCTCCGAGTTCGTTTCAATTGAGCTCGCATTTACATAATTCAACACGAAATTCGATTGGCATCAAATAAAGGGCAAGACAATTTAGATTTTTATGTTGTGATCATAAAAGTGATTTATTTCAACTTATGAAAGTTTCGATCTATTTTTTTCTATTATAACAAACAATTTTTTTTCTCCAATGTGAGATAAAACGTTACACATTTTTTTTTTGTAATGCCAACTCTTGTACAAAAAGTAAACTCGAGTGAATGATGATTATACAAGTATCTAATTCGTTCTCCGAAACGTTTATCTGAGATGCATAATGCAAGAATGAAGTTTAATGAGGATTAAAATATTGAGCGAAAAGAAATTACATCCATAACACATAAATTGGAAAATTAGAATACATTGTTCATTGACTTTATTCAGTAGCTAATTGTGCACGCGCTGGTTCTCTCTTAAGAAATACTTTCTTCTTCGCAACGCTCTGCTTGTCATTTCCTATTTACGGTGGCATAAATCGTACATTTTTATATCTCATTATGACCGCACTCTTTTAATCACCTTTAGCAAAATCCAAGGTCATAGCCGGTCAAATACACTCCGCAAAACAATTAACGATCCACACCCCTAAAATGTTGCTTTTTTTAAATTGTCATAACTTTGACCCATTCCATTAAAAAAAAGTTTATTTTCGACCAAATTGAAGCTTGGAACCTTAGCTTCGACATTCTTTGTTAAACAAAATTTTAACATGACAACAGATCGCGTTGCTGTCCAATTTTTTGATGAAAAAATTTTGCAAACTTTGAATCACTCTAACAACAACAATATCCTGTACACACGCGTCTCTTACCAATTTCTTAATGTAAAATTCAGGATCTCCTGATGATTAACGAAGAAAAAAAAACATTATAAAGATTGAAACGTTATAGAATTTTGGAAAGTTATAGATATTTTAAAAAAAGTGACTTTTTTCAGTATTTTGCCTATTACATTGAATAGATTCATGGGAAATAAATAATTTTATGCTGGTAAATTTTTTTGTCATACAAATGAAAAAATTACGCAGAAGTAAAAATAGGCATTTTTAGGTGGATCGATAATTGTTTTGCGGAGTGTATAAGAAAGAAAAACGATAAAAATATAAAATTAAACAAAAAATAAAAAAGACAATTAAAAAATGCCGAAAAATTGCAAAAATTTGATTTGTTCATTAGTTTTTGATTAATCTCTCTTTAACAATGGTATTCATTTTTTGTAATAGCATGTGCAGCATTATCGCGAGGAGTGCATTTGATCTTGGACTTTACGTGGACTGGTTGGATAAAGTTAAAAAAACTAGCCAAAGAATGGGGAATAGCATATGTTCGTAGCGAGTCAGTAATATACCCTTACGTGCAAACGATGGATGAAATACTGTTAATAAAAAACTCGACCGACTGTGCTTTAATATTTGAATACGAACGAGGTAACAATAATTGAAAACAAAATGTCAACAGATAAACAAAAAGAAAAGGTTTTTTAATGATGGAATATTAACAACAATTTGCAGAATTGAATCAAACGTTGTATTACTTGATTGGCAATTCAATAATTCGACTTGTGGTGATCGACGAGTTCAATCCGATGACCGTGGCTAAAGTTGGCGAAATGCGACCGCTTCCTTCTTATTACGTGATTTACGCTTCAACGGAAAAAATGGAAGAATTTTTTAAGACGGTAAGATCAAACATCGAGTTGGTTCTTCAGAAAGGACATTCTCTCACGAATTGTGAGGTATTTTTCAGGCCATCGATGGTAATTTGGTGAACAGGGACTGCATCTGGAATCTCGTTTTCACTGATTTCAACTACAAACGCTTCAGTTACATCGCTAATCGCATCGATTTTAATATCACCGTTACTCTTCTCACCATGAAAAATTCTGTCTGTTGCAATCTTTTGCATAAGAAAGATTGTGATTGCAACAAAGATTTTAATGTAAGTTTGAAATATGAAAGATTCTTCTGAACAGAAGATTAAAAACCAATTTCTTGTTTAAATAAAATAAATGAAATTATTATTTTCATTTCTTCATTTTTTGCAGATCTTCCCAGCATATTTTTCGAACCTGGTGACTTTCCTCACTGGTATACTTAACGACATAGAAAAAGACAAAGGTCTGCCAGCGCCGATTTCCGTGCCTTGCAATTACATCAGTTCATCCGACAGCAATCCAAATAACGTAACGAACAGTTTAAGCAGGTTCAGCGAGGATATTACAGAGGTAGCTTTACGTCGTTCGGTTTACGTTTGTTTATAATTATGTACAATTCAGAAACTGAACACGCTCGTTATATTCCAGCGGATCAATACCTACAACAATAATACACTTGCTTACTACGAGGACAACTTGATGTTAAGCTATCACGCTGAAATTGAAATTTCAACATTTAAAAATGGTGAACTTGATGTGCTCGGGACTTGGATCACAGGCAAGCACATCGTCATGGAACCAGATAAAAAGATTGTACCTGCCAAAAGGTATTTCAGAGTGGGAACTACAGAGGTAAATTGAATGTAAATGCAACAAACAAAAAGAAATGGTTGTACAAATAAAATGTTTTTAATTTTTGATTGAATTCTCAAATGTTTCAAGGCCATACCATGGACAACAAAGAAATTGGGACCGAATGGCGAAGTAATGAAAGACGCAAACGGAAATATTATATGGAAAGGTTATTGTATCGACCTCATACAAAGATTGTCTGAGCTTATGGACTTTGATTATGACCTGGTTATACCGCAGGACGGCACGCCCGGAATCAAGCTGCCGAGCGGCGAGTGGACAGGTTTAGTCGGGGATTTAGCAAAAGGAGTTGGGTGTATTTCGTACTTCGGCTTTCTTTGAACTTTTCTTCCCTCGGCTAATGATTTATTCAGTTTCTTTTCGCGGCCAAAATTTATTATTAATTTTTGCTCCTTTTTTTTCACTTTGACTTTACAGGAAACTGACATTATTGTTGGAGCTTTGACTATGACGTCCGAAAGAGAAGAAGCTATCGATTTCGTCGCTCCTTATTTCGAACAATCGGGCATTTTGATAAGTATAACAATTTGGCCTTTTGTTTGCAATCTTTTTTTTTTTAGAAAGAAAATTGATTTGTTTGTTTCTTTATATTTTCGGGGCGATGAAGCAATAAGAAAGCCAGTGCTGAAGACGTCTCTGTTCAAGTTTATGACGGTTTTGAGGCTGGAAGTGTGGCTGAGTATCGTCGGAGCTTTAACTTGCACAGGGTTCATGATCTGGATACTTGACAAATACTCTCCATACAGTGCGAGAAACAACAAAGAGCTCTACCCCTATCCTTGCAGGTGCGACGATAACGTACAAGATTCTTTACCGGCTCGTACAATCGTTACTGTCTCGCACACCTTCCATCGATTTTCAATTACTTAAAATATTGCAGGGAATTTACTTTGAAGGAAAGTTTTTGGTTCGCATTAACTTCCTTCACACCTCAAGGTGGCGGAGAAGCTCCTAAAGCTCTTTCCAGTAGGACACTTGTTGCCGCTTATTGGCTTTTTGTTGTATTGATGTTGGCAACTTTTACAGCTAATTTAGCTGCATTTTTAACCGTCGAGAGAATGCAGGTATATGTAAAACTAATGCATCTCAATTTTTTGAAATTCATTATTTTTGCCTGTTGTCTATAAAAAAAAGCTTTCTCAATTTTTAAAATTACGTAAAGAATAACTGTGTCTTAATTATTGACTTTACAAGTTTATAACAAGTTAGAAAGTCCCTTGAAGTTAGTTAACTTGACACTACTGCTGTAGATATGTAAGATGTTGCACAGGGGTTAGAACAGAGAAACAAAATATAAATCTAATAAGCACAATAAAATCAACCAGATTCAACGAATATAGAAAATGAAAAAAAAAAAAACAGAAGAAGAATCATTTTGAAAGAGAATTTGAAATTATTAAACATGTGTGTTTTTTGAATGTGTAGTCTCCTGTTCAATCGTTAGAAGAATTAGCTCGTCAGTCAAGAATAAATTACACCGTTCTTAATGGCTCAAGTATACATCAGTATTTCATAAATATGCAAAAAGCGGAGGATAAACTTTACGAGTGAGTTGATTCTGTATAAAGCAGAGTATACATCTGCTGCGTTTACCGGTATTTCAAAAAGTTGCACATATTGCAATTGGGGTTTACTCTCTTTTGAAATAACACATTCTGCAGGGTCTGGAAAGAAATAACTTTAAATAGTACGAGCGATCATGTCGAGTTCCGTGTTTGGGATTATCCAATTAAAGAACAATATGGCCATATTCTTCAGGCTATTGAACAAGCGGGCCCTGTTATGAGTGTGGAAGAAGGGTTTAAGAAGGTAAAGTATTACGAAAAAAAAATCAGTCTCTGTTACTTAAAAAAAAACTTTTTTATTTTAAAATTGAAATTGTTTTTATTATTATTATTATTTTTTTTTGAAAAAAAATTATGAATAATTTTTTGTATCATAATTTATTATGTATCTATTATAGTATAGAATTTATTTTATTGATTTGTACCAAGAGAAAAAAAAACATTGTAGGTGGTGGAGAGTGAAAATGCTGAATTTGCGTTTATCCATGATTCATCAGAAATCAAATACACTGTAACAAAGAATTGCAACCTCACTGAAATTGGGGAAACTTTTGCAGAACAACCTTATGCAATCGCAGTTCAACAAGGAAGTCATTTGCAAGAAGAAATTAGCAGAAAGTGATAAATTTATGCAATTAATAATTCGATTTAATTAATTGGAAATTAATAATATTTAATTAGTGAGTTTGAAAACATTTTTTTCCAGAATATTAGATCTTCAAAAAGACAGATATTTTGAACGATTGTCAATGACATATTGGAACCAAACTTTGCGTCACATGTGTCCCAACAGCGACGAAAACGAAGGAATAACTCTGGAAAGTTTAGGTGACACATTTTAAGAAAAAAAAATCCATCCCATGGAATCATATTTTTCATATTACTATATATCATTTTTAAATACTTTAATTTATTTTAGGTGGAGTTTTTATAGCGACTTTAATTGGACTGGCACTAGCCATGTTGACACTAGCTGGCGAAGTAATATATTATAAGCGAAAGAATGCTACAGAAACCGAAAATAAAGAAAAAATCAACGAGAAAATAGCTGCTGAAATGGAGAACGACATGATGATATTCAAGAAGTTGACATCTCAGATCAAGCTGAAACCAGCGCCTGTGGTGCCGTTCGACGAAAAACCATTTTCTACGAAGAATATGCAAGTTTCTCACATCTCGGTGTATCCTCGACCGTTCCCTTTTCGACAGTAGACATTATATACTTTTCTTTCCAATTTTTCTTAGTTTGATGTAGATTAGAGATTGGAATCGGAAATAAGATGAGTTTTTCTAGTATTATTTTGAATGATATAACAAATAATTGATTCTAAAACAGCTCAAAAATATACTTAACTGAATGTTCGTGCACTTTTGTGCCAATATGCTATATAGTTTCTGTGTACTTGTGCTACTTCTATTTCTGTACACTTATAATTACTTATTTCATCAATATCTATGAATCATCACATAGAATCTTTTAATTATGATGATAGTACATCAAATTTACTTGTTTTCAACTTTTGCAAAAATTTTCTAGAAGTGTTAAACTCGTATAGTGAATAAAATACTTTGCAACTAACTTATTTATATATTTTTTCAATCGAATTACTTTTACTCCAACCGTCGAAGAGACGTAAATCTTTGGCAAACACAAACCCGTAACATAGATATTTCATGCGTCGTCGTCGACTTCCGCCTGAGAAAATCGACGTCGTCAATCGGTTGAGGGTAATGCGGTCTGCAAAAAAAGTCGAACGACGCCAAATCCGATGACAAGCAAAGCCAACGATCCCGTTGCTTTCACTTTATATTGTTTTCCTTTACTCGCGGAAACAATCCGCCAGACAACGTCAAAAAATACATGCTTTATTTATACGAACGGTCTGGCTCAAACGCTAACGATCTCTCTCCGGGCTCATCCATGCGATACGAATTAACAAAAGCTGCGCGCCGTTTTCATATTTATTTTTCATATAACATTATATTCATATAGCTATTCATATATCATAAGTTTTCATATAACTTACTCAGAATCACAACAACTCCTGTTATAATTTAATAATATAATACAACCGATCATGACAAACAATGGTCAACAAATTGTTAACAAACATTTTTTTTCATTAAAACCATATTTTAAACAAAAAATGTAATAAAACATTTTTGTTTAATTCAAATCATATAACAATGTTTTTATCACTAAAATCTTATTTGCTCAAAAATGTCTCGAGCTTTTGACCCTGGCAATCAATATTTATTTCAACAAATCGTTAAAAAAACATTTGTTGAATTTTAAACCAAACATTCATGTTCTTTTTACCAATATTTTTCTCTCAAAAATTTCTCACCACTCGAAATTTCTCGTTCGCTTTCTTGCGAGTTTTCTAAACGGGTCGAAAAAAAGTGCGTTTATAATTCGGTGTTCTGGTACACCTGCACAGATTTCACAGTGATTCAGCGAGTGTTTGGGTAATCGGTTTACCGATGCCTCGGTTCGTCGAGTACGTGTTTGGCGATTGTGGGGTGTTCGAGTGTCGGGTGATCCGCACCGCGGAGCTTGAAAGAAGAAACAAAAGGGGTGGGAGGACTGTACGCTAATCAAGTGCTGTATAAAGCCATTCGGTCCGCCGCTAAGATAGTTCCTCAAGTGAAAGCAATGTGTCTTGTATTGTCACGTCTTGACGCGGAGTCGTAGTAAATAGTCACAGCAGTCATGAATTCGTTTAAGGTAGCAACAACAACAAAAATCTTTTTTTCTTCCCCCTTGCCTCTGAAATCAATGCGGTTATTTCGAAAAACAGATTATTTGAATTTTCAAAATTATGATTTTAAGATTGTTATGAATTATCTCAAGATGACCATAAGTATACACAACCTAGCAAGTTTAAAATGTACAAAAGCGAAAAGATATTCTATTCCTGATGCAAATGTCAACTAATGGCTGTTTTTTTAACAGGTTCACTTAATCCTGGCAAGTGTTGTTATTGTTCAGGGCAATTTATCGCAGACATTCGAGGAGCAGTCGGGCATCGGCTGGTGGCCGGTCCAGCCCGGAGCGACGCAGCTGACGCAGTCAAAAAACAATTACGAGCACTCAACAGATGATCCCTCGTTGTACCTCGGTGGCGGCACGAAACCCGTGCCACGCGAAGACAAGTCTTTCAAGAAGCCAGCCCAGGACGTGAAGTCCCTCTTCAAGCCGGGCTCGCCTTACTGCAGGCAGGTGAAAAACGAACGATCGCAGAACGGGTCACTGACTTGCTACAGATGCAAGGATCCTAAGACTGGAATTAATTTCGAGCAGTGTTTAAAGAACGAGAAAACTCGCAATTTGAGGCTGAGAAGATCCGCGTCCGAACAAAAGGAGACGAGCGCCGAGCAGGACGCGAGTCTGCCGGACGAGTACAGATTCAGCGAGGAGTACTTTTTGCCCCAAGCCTCGAAACCTGCCTCGTACAAAGACAAGAACGACGCGTGCGAGAGGGTGGTAAAGGATTCGATGGTGTGCATGGTTTGCGAGAACGCGAGGACCCACGGCAAATATAAGCAATGTTCGTACGTGCGCAGTCCCCAGGACAAGGCGTACGAGTACTCGAAATCTAGTTCGTTCGTGGGAGACACCGAGAAACCGGTCCGAGGTCGAGAAACCCATCAGGCCATTAAGGACGAGAGCCCGGAATCCAGCGAGGACAGATGGGATAAGCGCAGCCCCGCACGTAATTACGGTATTATATGTTGCGCCGTTTAATTTTGATTTATTCGCGTTGGCCCATCGTCATATATCTTTTCATTTTCAGACGACGAAAAAAGTCAAGCGACGGAATCACGGTGCAAAAAGGTCCACAAGGACGGCCAGCTCTGCACGGTCTGCAAGGATCCCAAGACTGGGGGCAACACGGAGAAATGCTACTACGAATACCAGCCCAGTGATAAAGTTTACAAGTTCACCAGGAGCAAGAGTTTCGGCTTCCCCTATCATTCCTCGCGGGATAAGAACTCGAGGGAATCCGCCGAGGTGTCCGAGACGAGTCCCAAGAAAGTAACCAGAAACAAAAAACCCACTTCCTCGTATAAAGATTATAGTTATGGAGGAGCCAGTTACGAGAGCGAAGAGCCCTACAAGTCCAGCGAGAGCAAGGCCGATTACGAGTACAGCCCACCGAAATCAATCTTTGACAGCGAGTCGGAAAAAATTGCCGAGGAAACGAAAACCGCTGAGTGCAAGGAGGTCAGGAAGGACGACATGATTTGCAGCGTCTGCAAGGATCCAAAGACTGGCGGCAACTCTGAGAGGTGTACCTACTCGTATAAGCCGGACGATAAACACTTTGCCTATTCGCAGAAAAAGTCGTTTGGCAACCCGAAGAAGGACTACGGCTCCGACGAATCGGACGACGAGGCCGAGTCTTCCGACGACAGTCTGACTGTAACGAAAACGAACGAAAAAGGTGACAAGAATCGAACTGGATTCTCGGAGGAATGGGAGTCCCAGGTAATCCCCTTCTGGTTGAGCTATTCATCATACGAGGGCTGATTTTGGACGGGGTTCAAAATTTTCTGACCAACTAATGCAAACTAATAGAACGTTTATACGATACTTAACCCTTTGAAGTTTTTAGAGGGTTCAATTTGTGTAAATATTTTTGTATTTTTATAAACAAAAAATAAATTTTTCATTTTTTATATATTTTTTTTTGTTTTCATTGGAATGAGACATTTTTGATCATCGAGTTCATTGCACTTGACAATAAAATGATCCGGAGTAACTACTTAAGCAAGATCTGAAAAAAAATCAGTCGACAAAAACCTTTTCACTGAGGTTCCTCGAATCATTGAAAGAGAATTTTTTAATAAACGTCGCAGCATTGTCGTATGCTCACACACAAACCTTTTCAAACGTTACATTGTACGAGGGAAAGACGTTGTTCTAAATCGTTGCCGAAACGTGCTCTCAAGCAGAGAGCATTACCTAATTCAAGAGCACGTACTCGAGTCATCAATTTCGTGTTCAAAATTACATAACCACTCTTCATCTTGTGCCGTCATAAATTGAAACCTTTTCTTTTTTTTTTTTCGTTCTACCACACCGACAAATTCAAAAATTCAACCGGTTTCACAAAAGCAATCATTTTATGATTGAATGCCAAACAATTCTTATTCACGAGGAACAAGTTCTGGACCTTCCGAAATTGATCATAGAAAAATTCATCGGAATTGTATTCTCATTCTATGAAACATTCGATGATCTTCAAAGGGTTACACAGGTTCACATGAAAACTTGGTCTTCTTTTTCTTTTTCAAAGAGATAAATCCTTGTCCTCCTAAACAGCCGGCGCAAACGAAGGTTGACCTTGGCTACTTCGACACGACGAAAAGGAAGGCTGAGATCGACAAGTTCCTAGAGGATTTTCAGACGGAGGACAGGACCAAGTGCCAGAAAATCATGCGAGACAAGATGACGTGTTACCAGTGCGTTGATGAGAGAGGTTTTCAGAAAGAGGAGTGCATGTACGTCACAGATCCGGAACCAAGTAACAAGAAGAAAGTGAAGAGAGAACCTGTGAAGGAGGTGCTCGAACCAATGGCTTCGGCAAGTTCCAACCACGGCACGTACACGCGCTACAAAAAGGAACAGGACGCGGAGAAAGCGTCGCCAGAAGAAGCCGAACAACAGGAACCTGAGGCTTACGACACCGTTTTAGATACAAGGTATATCTTTGATAAGCTTTTGGGAATGTCGCTTCCTGCCTACATGATCCAGCCTTCTGATGCCGAGATGGAATTTGACAAAATTTACTTCTCGGAATATTAATTTCGTGGTATGAAATTGCAAATTTTAACGCTGCAAACACAGTACTTCTTTTTTTTTTGGTATTGTGAATTCTACAACTAACAATATTAAGTTCACAGGAATGTGTGTTTAAGTGCAAAAAAGGTAACGTTTGCAATTGATGTAAATTATTGATTTCATTTCATTTACAGCACATTGCACTTCGCCAGTTTTTTTCTCAAAGAAAATCATTCACGAGTTCATTAAGGCGGAACATGGCGACAGGCTTTATACTTTATTTAGTTTTTTTTCTCCAGATATTTCGTAATTTTGTGATAATGTAATGCTTTTGTCATGCCAAGTTTCTTTATTTATTGAAAAACATTTCAATTTCTCTTAAGAATTTGAACAAACCCATTTCACTTATCCGGCACTGTAGTTTCATTGAAAATGACCTCTTTTTAGAACTTTTTTTCTACCGTGTAAATTGTTCTAATATTATTTACTTTTAGATTGCAATCATTGTTTATGTATTTGTTTAAATAAAATGTTGTTACAATTTTTAGTGTGGTTTTCATTGCCCCGTAGGAAAGTTTGAATTGTCACATCTGAGTATAGATGTAACTAATTGTGACTTTATAGTTTTCTTATTTCTTCTTTTTAATTAGAAAAATTCGAAAAAATTTTCAATGTATTTATGTATGATTTCGATGCATTCATTTTGATTCATTGAAGAGTGAAAATTTAGTAGAATAAAACCAATAACTCAAACCTCCAAAATTTCCAAAGACAAGGTTCTTGTCTGTTCAAAAACATAACAAAGCCATTTTCAAGCGTTTCACTGTTGAATCGGCCCAGAATCGTGACTTTTTCCACGATCAGGGTATCTCATTTTTTGGAACCGCATTATTTTCTTTTTAGGCAGGTGTTGCATCGCCAAGAAGAAAGTGAATTGAAAAAAATAAACACTATGATTTCAACGGTGCAATAAATTTTTCGATTAATTTTTAATGAAAAGTAATGCCGTATTTTTTTCTCGATTCTTTTTATGTCGTTCAATTTTGTATCGTTAAATTTATCAATAAATTTGTTCCACTGTATTAGTTGATTTATTCAATTAATTTTCGTCATATGTTTTAATGAAGTCAGATATTACATACAGTTTTTCAAATTCATTAAGCCTCCTGGAGTATAGCATCAGACTTATCGCAGAAGCTCGACGGGTAATCTGACGCCAGGGGCAATTTACAACGGTGTTGAATTAACATCATAAAAGAGGATAAACTTTCAAAACGAAGATAAATTTTCAAAAGATGCATGGTTTTAAGTCTGAATCAAGATGCCTTAAAGTTTTTTCGAGGAAAAAAAATGAATTTAAAAAGTATCCTACTGTATCACTACGGTGAAAGACATCACCTTGTGAACTCAAATGAAATCCAGTCTGTTTTCATTTCGAGCCCTTTTAAATCTTTCAAAAAAAAGAACGACACTAGTCCAATGCAGTCTCCGAAACAGTGAACATCTTTCTTCAAGAAACAAGTGGAATTTTTAATATAACTTTTGAAACTAACTTTCCAACATTTTTAAAACATTGTTCGTTTTATTATTTTTACAAGTAAGTGAGACAAGTTTAAGAAAAAATAATAATAAATCGTTTCAATTTTCAACTTTTTTGAAATTCAACGATTTTGGTGAATTAAGATTCAACAACTTTGTTTGTTAACAAACAAATAAATTGAAATTCTATTAGAATGAACAAAGTAAATTTAATTAAAAAAAAAAGAAAAAAAACTACATCAACTTCCGTTTTATTTTCTCTGTGAAGTTTCGTTTATAAAAACTGCTATTTATAAATCGAAAAACGGTAGATTTTAACCGAGGGGTTAAAAGTTCTTTCATCCACTATGTATTAGGTCAAGGTAAAAGCAGAGTTTGGTTTCTCCGAATATTTTTCACCGCATGCGTTAGTTTGAATTTTAGAGGACGAGCGATACTGTGGACACGCGACCGAGATCCAAGCGAATCCGAGATGTTGCGAGTGGACCAGCAGTGATTCACGCAGTAAGCGGTAGGCTCGCGCTGCGTTCGGCATCGATAGTGTTCGTCCGTTTTCTAGTCGTCGCGATTTTCATCCCACAAGTCATCGAAAAAAAAAAAAACTCGGCGAGTGGAAAACGGCGAGCATTACCATGAGATCTTTCTCTGAATTCAAGTAAGCTTAACAAAATTTTAACCATAAAAATGAATTTCACCGTGAATTAATGTCACGTCAATCAATTTTTATTTCGACTTTCATTGAAAAAGTGAAGTGACCGGTTTGATCAAAAGAATCTTCCTGAATAGGTCAAAGTTCACGTTCAAGAAATGGTGAAAACTTTTATTGTATGTTTTTTGTTTGACAGAACTGGCGTTATGTAACGAAAAAGTGATTTAGCTTCTAACGTGTGAAATTTATACGTATATTTTTGAGCAAAAATTCAGAGACCATTAGAGCCGGGGTACAGAAATAAACGGGCGATGTCTGGTGCTGATCAGACTCGTTATTTTTCTTCAAAAAAAAAAAAACCCCTAGCTGCCAAATGTGTGCGATTGAAAAATCGAAAATAATCAAATTTTGGCACTAACAATAAATGAAAAGCCAAGAGTCGATAAATGTGAACTCGACTGATTTCGCAGAGTAAAGAAACAAAGTTATAAAAGTTGAAAGAGAAAAAACTTCTGAACAATACTTTATTTTTATCTGAGAGATATACAATTTACTTTATTATTTTATTTATAAAATTTTGTTTTCGAAGGATCGTACACTCTATTTATAACGCTTGCCCATTTGACACAGCGAAGTCGCGCAATAACTGCGCGAGTCAGACGCCGAGTTTGTTTTCCCGGCGACTTGCGTTCACAGAAATGTGAAAAAAAAATACGTCGACGGGGACTCGCAAGCGTCTTAGCAACGTCCGTCTCGTGACACGACGTTCGGAACCGGCAGTTCAATCGAAAATTTCGACGAAACAGTTCACTGCCACGTGCGAATATTTTTAACTTTTTTTTCTATTGTTTTTTTGTCAAGGTAGATTTTAGATGTTTAAAAAAATCAGACTGAGAATTGAATGAGATAGAAATAGATCGACGTGTTTCGAAAACTTGTTGACATGCATACGTTAACTCGCGACTAAAAATGTTTCGGGTTAACCCTGCTCTATTAACCATACGAATTGAAAAAATGACCTTGCAACTGTTTTTTTTTTATTCAAGAGGTTTTATAAAATAAAAATCAAATTTTGTTCAAAGTATTCATCTATACAGACTATGATTTACAATCAGTCATTGATATTTATTTTTCAGAAAATTATATCCAATTAAATAATACTGTTAATCTTAATCTTCTATCAGCATTGGTAATTAAATTATCATGCCTAGTCTGTTTACATAATGAAATTAGCCAACAAAACTAACCCTGACCATGGTTTACACGGCATTGATTAATATAAATGACTTGTACGTCCACTTGTTTTAATAATAACTGTTTAAATGATTACATTTTCTTTAATTTTTTTATTTCATTATTTCTAATTATTATATTCTCGTTATCAAAAATATTAAAATCAAATTGTAAAGTTGATGAATTTTAAATAAAGTGGATTGTGTTGATAAATAGGTTACAATTAATTTAAAAATGCAAATCAAGTAAACATGATGTTTGATAATTTGTAACTAATGTATTCAAAGTTATAATTTTGACACTAGTGAATCATTCCTGATTCACTCTGTTACAATTCAATGGAACTTTCAATCACATCACAACTTAAATTTAGCAGTCATCATACATTTCTAATCTCGTCTGAAAAAAAAAAAAAGAATTCTTTCAAACTTATTTGTGTTCTCAAAAAAGACCTTACTATAACTTTCAACAAAATATTTACCATAATGTTTGCAGAAATATCTTGGAAAAATTTAACTGACAGTGAAAAGAAACAAATAAATTTTTAAAAATGAAAATTTTATGTATTTCCCGCGTGACTCGGCTCTTTTTCAATGGGACTTGATTTATCAATAAATATTCATAAAATCCTGCATATTTCTCTACGAAATAAAAGAGAGAGTAGCTAGAAGTTTGCATCATAAATCTTGAAATTCATAAATAAAGTGCAAAACGTTATAGTGAGACGTTTTGTTTGCAAAAATCATCCATCCCGCAGGGGAAAGTATTTCGTAGTTCAATTTTTTTACTCGTTAATTCGTTAGCTTTTTTTCTTCTGTTTTGTTGCAAAAAACACATGGTTGCAGACAGTACGCTTTCCCTGATACGAAAAAGCGAGCACACGACGAAAATACTAAAAATAAAATAATCGGAAGCATTTTATGCGATGCTGTAATGCGCAGGTCAGAATGTTCTAAATTTAATGGTGCTTCGCGTATCCACCTAAATACATTCCTACTCGTTGGCTGTGTTCCCGACAACCCAGCAACTCGTAGGTTTCGATTCTCTTAGCACGATGACCGAAAATTTTCCAGGAAAATCAACATTTTGCAGCCAATTGTTAATTACTTGTGACATGAACTTGAAAGAAAAATTCCGATGTACAGCAAAACAAAGTTCATGAAAGATGAGTCAACTGTAATTTTGCAAATACTGTTTGAACACTGAAACGAACTATATAAATTCTTGTTTCGCTCAAACAAAATGAAAAACAAAATCTAAATACGTAATAATATGACAAATTGCCCAACACGTGTTAAGTACACAATTTGTGCCAAAATAAAAGTAACTCCTTTTCAAAAGAGTCGTGAAAGAATCAACGTCGGCCCGAAAAATATATGAGGCAAACAAAAAAATAGTGCGCGTCTTATTCTACCTTGCCATTGAGCGTGTTCTTGTTTTTCATTCTTTTCTTTGAATTTCTTTTTATTGAAACTTTATTTGATTTGACAAATATCTTCGGCACTTTCGCCGAGGAAACATTGTTGCAAAAATACATCAGTTATAAATTTTCTTTTTTCCTTTTACGATAAAATGAATGACCAATTTTGATAACGCATTATTAGTAATATTTTCTTATCGCTTTTTGACAGATAGGGAAAACACGGCTGAAAAGACGGACTAGTCGGTGACCTTGCGACTCTACGTTAAGTAAAACTTCTTTCCTTAAAAGGTTCTCACGCAAAGTATCAGAAGAACCCTGGTCCACTCAAGATCGCAACATGTAGGTTGAAGCATTCACTTTCAATCTTTCGTACTCAGCAGTGCTCGTCATATCTGTTCAGATGATTGAACGAGTGCAAACAAGTGCACGCGGAAATTTTAAATTTTCTGTCATTTCAATGATCTCAGTTTAAATAGTGCTTTTTAAATAAACTTTAACCTTTTCAACGAAATTCCCAGTCTCTTCAATTGTTGTAAGAATTTTCTAATATTTTTTACATTCATTATAATTTATTTTTATTTTAGATTATATTTTTAATAATTTTAGAATGAATATTTTATAGAAAATAAAATTTTATTTATTAGCAATGGTACTTTGATATGATACTATAGATTAATCGGATGTAATGTCAAGTATTAAGCTGATTCATCTTCTGAATATTCAAATATTACTTCAGATAATTCAAAAGCTTTCGTTTATCCTGAGATAGTGCACTGTTGATCCGATGACTTTTTAAGTTTTATTTGCAATTTCAAACTCACCTAAATCATCTTGTCTTTTTTTTGCAGGGATTCCGATGTTGGAGCCACAGGTATAAATCTGAAAATTAAAAAATAACAAACAATAATTATATATAACTATAAAATGTTATTATTATTAAACTTGTATATCTGAATTGAACGTAACTTATAATTATCCGACCTTTTTTTAAATAACGGAACCTTTTGCATCATATGAGTCAAGTCATGAGTCAAAACGGGACTTACCATGGCGTTTGCGACTAACTTTTAATCATTCGACCTACTCTATAGTGATTTGATTGGTCGTGCAACATGCGCAAGGACATGTAGCCATTTCTGTGAACAAATATAACTCACATATAACTCGTTTTGGAAATCGGTGATTTTACTTCCGCTTTAGGTTGATTTCCTTGTCACTTAACGCAAAATATAAATTGCTACACAATCATAACAATTGAAATAAAAAGTCTAGATAATTTTAATGTTTTTTTTATTTGAAAAAACTACACAAACATTTTTGAAGTGTTGACGACCACTCAGATGATAAATGAATCTGTTATATCAACCGAATAATTTGTTTATAAATATGCATTTAGGTGTTTGCCCTGCACCACCTCCGCCACCACCACCACCTGTGTCTGGACAAGTGCCAGCACTGAGAATCAGCACTACTGAAGTAAGAAATATTCTGGCATTAATGGTTTAATATCGTTGCCCAAGAATTTAATAAATTTCTGCAACATCATTTCTTTGTAGTCGTTCGCGAAATCTTCACCAAGTTGCACCTAACAAATTTGCTCACAATTTTGTTAAAATGGTGCGTTTTTTAAACGCGTTTCAACAATTTCCAATTGATTGGAATAAATGTTAAAATTGAAACTTTGTGCATTACAGAATTCCGGGTCGAGACCAAAGCCTTCACCATTGAATGATCCTTACGAGCCACCAGCAGCAATTCAGAACGCCATGTTAACCAAAGATAAGAAACCGTTCACCTACACTCCAGGAATGGGAGGAAAGTTGGATCTATCGCAAATACGAAGTCCACGAATGGCCAGACGAGTTGCCAAAAATGCTAATGACGAGGGCATAGAAGGTCCGCCGAAGTCAGCGCTGGAACCGAAATCTGTACCGAGTCAAGCTGGAGCCAACATCTACATCCAACCCCAAGTTGCTGTTCCAGTCTTTCCAGCCAACATGCCAACCCAGCCGCTTCCTAATAAGACTGTTGTAAATAATATCAACCGAGCTCCTGGTAAGGATTTTTTTATCTTTATGTCGTATGCTTCTATTTTGTATGGTAATTTTTATTGAGCCGTCATAATTTGGCACATGTTCAGAGTGCTAACTTATAAATAGAATAATTGAGAGAAGATTTCAATGCTGTTAATGTAGCAAAATGAGTACTTGGATTAAAAATGATAATCGTGCAGAAATGTTTGATTAACTCGAAGTAGAACCTCAAGTATAAGAACGTTTCGTAATTGTCATAACATTTTTTTTATTCAGCAGCTCCTCCACCCGAAAAGATAATCGAACCAACAAAAACGGTCATTCGAATTGAACCACGACAAGTACCCCCTTCATCGCCAAGTTCGCCTGACTCGCCAACTAGTCCCACACAAGTGATGTTGGCAAAAGCTCCAACTCCTTGGATGAAACGAACTAAATCGCAGGAGGAAGACCTGCCTGAATGGGCGAGACGTCCAAACAAGTCTCAGGAGTCGTCGCCAGAAACTGTGACAGCGCCATCTGTGTACGTTGTACAGTCGGCGTCGCCACCTCCACCACCTCAAAGAAACCAGCAACAAAATATTGTTAACCACAGACCTCAACAGAGACAGATGCGTCCCGTTAGTGCGGAACAAAATGTACCAGTGAGGGTGAGTTTCAGAAAAATTAACTTTAAGTTTGTTGTTATTTCAGAAACCTGCATTTTTTTTTCCAGATTGAAGACAGACCTTCAGTCTTCTCAGTGAAAAATGATCCAGTTGGTCACCATCAGTTTAAGAATTCAAGTCCGCAACACCAACAAAGATGGGGCCAACCGAATGCCCAACAGAATCAGATGCCTATTCAGGTCCAGGCTAAGCAAAGACCCCAGGTTCAATTTCGGCCACAAGATCAGGTGCAGGCTCAACCGCAACGTCAAAACCCACCATCTCCTAGACCTCAGAGTCAACAAGGCGCTTATATTGTGCCAATGGTCGTCGAAGGAAGAGCACCGAGTCCAACTGGTACTTTAATCGTACAGTCGTCTATTCCATCTCAGACTAGAATCATACCTATCCAGCCACAATCTCCACAAACGTAAGAATCTATTAGATCAAAATGATAAATTATAAATTACCGAAGTAGAAATATAATCAAAGATTATGTTTTAAGGAGTCCTCAGAGAAATCCAATGAATCAAGCGGAACCCGGCCCCATTCAGTCCAAGTCTTTCCGCGTGCTGCAAAAAATTACAAGCACTGATACACCGGATGAAGTCGATGGAGATCAGTTGCGTAAATTGCAGTTGACTGAGGATGACAGAATGCTCATGAACAAATTCAAGGAACAGGGTAGAGTTTCTGATTATCAAATTATTGCAAATATTTTACCTATAAGAAATAAAATGACCTGTTATAACTAAATGGTGACCGGATATTGGGTTGTTCATTAAAATTAGTTAACCAATAGCAATCGTAATTTTCGGGTTTAAGTTCATATTTGGATATGGTATCAAGGTTGAATTATGTTCTATTTATATGTTTATTAACTTTGGTGGCTATGACAGTATTCATTATTTTGGTACTAGGATATAACTATGAATAATTTTCCAATTGTTGTTTTTCCTTCGTACGCAATAACAACAATCATTGTCTTTTATAGTGGATAGTGATAATTATCTTCATCAAGAGGAGGAACCTAGGTTTCGAGGTGCAGCCATACCCTCACGAGCATTTCGTTATTTACAAAACATGACTGATGCTGGGGAAATAACATCAAATACATGTAATAACACGCAACATCCATTTTGTTCTAACAAAATATCACGAACTCATTTTTAATTTCAGCAATGACCAAAAAATATGCAAAGCTTGACGAATATCTAATATGTAAATTTATTTTTCATAGTACCTCGGGCAAACAACGCTAATCCCAAAAAACAGAATCGAAATTCAAGAAATTTCGGTAAGAAAATATGAACAAATGAAAATGAATAATTTAATGAAATGGATATGAAATTGACCATCTAACAAATTTCAGATGAAGTTCAAGTAAATTTGCCACCGAGTGAACAACAAGTAGCAGAACCAAAAAAATATCAAGGCAGCGCAATACCCTCGCGATCATTCAGAATATTGCAAGCAATGACAGATCCGCAAAGCATTGGTAAGTTTTCTGTCAGTATTTGGCATCGCACATGATTATTAATAGTTGAAACTTTAATCACATAATCACATTAGACTTGCTGTTATGAATTATTTATAATTTTTCATAATTAATTATTTGCCTTTGAGTAATATTCACTCATTAAACATATTCATTCAATAAATTGAAACATAAGCAATTCCAGCTTCAATAATCATTTTTTGCATAAATTAGCTGAAACGTTTATTCAAATCCTGTGTTCACAGGAATAATTTTTTTTTGCTTCGGAGATAATTTGTTTCTATTCGAATTTGTAACATTTAATTAACACTTGTCACATTATTTCATTTTAACATACCATGAATATACTATAATTCATTTCAACCAAATTAAAACTAAAATCTAATATTACAATACACCAGCAAGGTTTGGATTTTAGTAAAAAAATCAAACTTTGTATCATATACTTGTGATATCTTTTCTCGATTCACAATAACTTGTGCTTGTAAAAAATTAATTTTTTATTCAAGATTTTCGAAAAACACTGAATCCACGACTGGATTATACAAATTTAAAATGTTTAGTAGAACAATTTATTTAATCTCGCTTAAATGTGAATATTGAAATTTTGTCCCGTCCACCCGAAAATAAAAACGTGAAGGATGCTCACATTCACTGCTCCAAACTAATTGGAGCAGTGGTGGTTTCGCTTGAGAATTTTAATAAGTGCAATTGCATTTATACGCCAGCGTAGCTCAATGATTTGCGAAAGCAAAATGTTCCTTTGAACACAGGATTAAGCGTTTCGTTCTATTCTCGTGCTTTCAAATGCTCTGCTTTAATTTTCATAATAGTTCAACACTTCACGTGTACGTGACGATATACTAGTAGTATATCGTTTCACCATTTTTCCTTAGTAAAAATATATTTTCGTTTTTCAACATTGACACTAAGAAATCAATATTGCATAATAATTTTCAATCGCCATTTTCATTTCATTTTAAAATTGGGTTTAAAACCTTGAAACAAATTGAATTATCGAATCGTATTTATAAGTTATTTAATTTTATGTACTTTAAAAATTTTATTTAGCTTCATTATTTACAAATACTCTAAGATTCATTAAAATTTTTTCGCTGACAATTGGCTATAATTGGCTATACAAATGAAAAATGGCAAAGTCGTGAGAACCGTCTTACAAATAGCCGAGTGGAGAAGGAAACGCACAAATTAGAATAAAAATACAAAATTCCGGACTCGGTTGATTATTCTGAATACAATATGCTGTTTGTTATAGCTACCCAAGATTATGATCCAGCAGATTTCATCTGTCAAACTGAGAATAGCTTGGGCAATCAGCAAAGTTTATTCTTTCCTCCTTTCATGCCTAATACCTACTACAATTTTGAAGATTACTTTTGGGGCTACTATCCTTTGCCACCTTATGCTTTTCCATCAAACTATCCCTTTAACAGCTCCTATTATTATTACAACGCCTACTCATATTATCCTGCCGGCAATCAATATGTCAATCACAATAATAAGCAAGTAACAGGCAATTACCCTGGTGATCACACCACATATAAAGAAAGTTTACCAAAAAATAGAGGGGAAATTAAACCACGAAAAAACTCAACGTTACTTTTCAGTCCGAAGACGACTGACATGACAACTTTAACAGATGATATAAAACTGTCAACAGAATCTAGAACTAGGATAGAATCGCCTTGTTCGGACGACACTAACTCGGACGTAGAAGACTCTAAAACCGACAGTTCCAGTTCTGACAGTGATTCAGACTCATATCTAGCTTACTCCACTGGATTGAACCCTATAAGAAACGACAGTGACAGTTGCAGATTGAAAAATTGTACATCTTCTCCATCAGTGACAACGATATCAGAAGACAATTATGAACAATCATTATCGGAAAAACAAAACAGTATAGACTACTCTGAGAGTGACGAAGATCCCAGTAAAAAAAGTGACCAGTTCAACGACGATGGTATCACGACTGTTAGTGTCAGTTTACCATTGAGGTTTAGGGTTTCTGTATCTGAGAATAACCAAGACGTGACCACTGTCATCGTAGAAGATGGTATCATTGAGCCTACAAAAGTAACTGATGTTAGTACAAACCTAGGTCAGAATAACACCGTGGATTTTACTTTGAAAAGAAAAACTAGAAGGGAAGTAGTCGAAGACCAAGACAATTTGCACGCGGAGTTCACAATCAAAATAACAAATAATGCTAAAGAAAAAGAATCCGAGGAAGCTAATGATTCGACGTGTTCATTGATCGCACACAACTTTGAAACAGATGACGAAGACAGTGGTGTGACGTCTGATGTGAGCAGAATTATATCGGAAATAGACACGGATTCTGAGTGTTATCCTGTGAGAAAAAAAAATACATTTCAACGTACTCAGACACACTCGAGATTGTTCAAACTTTTAACCGAAAATCCAACTTCTAAAAATGTAGATCGCCGAAGAAACAGACTTAGTCTGCCAGCTGATCTTGGATCCTCTTATGATGAATTCTGTTCTTCTAATGATCTGTCTTGGAAAAGGCTTCACGAGATGGATGGAAAAGAAGAAAAAGGAGATAATTACTACCAAACCTGGAAGGTTCCAAAAGCTAGAAAAGAAATCGAAACTGTTCCGTCTAAAGCCCACCAAATTCTTAATAACAGAAAGCCTCATTGGACATACCGGGTTAACGTTCAGTGCCCGCGAATAAGAAGTTCGAAGAACGTGCCTTTCACACTGAGTAGTACAGATAGTTCCTCTAGTCCATCCTAAAGCCCAAATTCCTTCTGGAATAACTGTTGCTGATAGTCTGAGGTCGTATTAGGCCGAGCAACCGGTTTCATCGGATTTTTCTCTAGCTTCGCAAGACCTAGCCGCGCAATGCCGCGAGGTACAAGCTACGTATGGTTTTGAGTTATCGGTATATATTTAATTTTATTACAAATACCGCGCATTATTGTTAATTGATTGAGGTGTTGTTTCAAATGTTGATAATTACAAGCCAAACGTGATGAAGATCAAAGTTGAATTTTAACTAGAAACTCTGACGGGTTTATGTCGAAGCTAATTTAATTAAAAATTTATTCATGGATAATGTAAATATTAAGGTAATTCATATCACCCATGACGCTTCGAAGAGTTTTGTGTGCTAATTAAAAAAAATCATTTCATATTGACCGTCATTCATAACTATATATCATGTCATTGACTTTAACAGAATTTTAGAATAATATGATTAGAACAATAAAAACCAAACCTTGCCCTCATAACCAATACAACTAAAACAATAATTAACGAATGAAAAATAATGCTTAAGTTAAGAATTTATTGAACTTTAAATTTTGTGAAAGGAAAAAATTGATATCTAAAAATTGCAGAATATAAGTGTACTAATAATATTTATATTTTCAACAATTTTAATGTCTTTTTGGTTAAGCCTTAACATGATGTTTATTTGAACAGGTGAATGATATTTTATTTTATTTTTAGGCCCGGATACAACAGATTACTAATAGAAAAAAAGTGAATTCGTCAGCTACCGCTTGTGTGCTTCGTCTTTTGTTGTAATAAAAATAATACAACAACGGCATCAGCATTGTGCAAAAGCTGTGATCACCAATACAAAACGGATCATGTTGATTAAACAATAAAATGTTTTGTTTCATTAGCATAGCAATTTATGAAAAAAGTGACTTCAACATAAACTACTCTTTTTCATGACTGAATGATTAATTATTACAATTTGTCGTTTATGTTTTTTAAAATGAAAGTTGAGTAATCAATTTCATTCATAATATTCGAAAAATACATTATTTAATTAAAATCAAGTCTGCGATTTATACGTTACTACATTAATGTGTAACTACATTAATTCATGCAATCCGGATATGTATGAAACTTAATAAATGAGTGTATATAGAAAAATACAACAGCGCGATGGACTTGTAACACTGTAATTTAGCTCGTTCTATATATGAGCAGCGATTTTGACCAACGTAATTACAAATTATTTTGTTCGTTCATTCGATTAATACCTCTTGTTAATCAGCGTTATCTCATATTAGAAAATAGAAGGAAACATCCCTCGTACATTATATATAAATAAAATATTATACACCAGTAAAACCTCTGATGAAAGATAAAACTTGAAATTGTTAGTTCTCATCAAAACTTTTATGTTTCAATATTATAAAAAGTGACTTTTGTAACAACAGAGTAATTTATATATTTTTTGAAACTCATAATATAAAGTTTGATTAATACTTTTCAAAACGAGATATGTTTAATAGTATGACTATAATTTAAAAAAATAAATATAGTTATCTCTTTAATATCCTTAAAAATATATAATGAAGATAAATCAATGGTATCGGAATATTTTCATGTCAATATACACATAATACTGAAGAAGCTCAAACTGAATTTTAGACAAGGTAATCGAACTAATAAAATTCAACGTAACGTCATTTAATGTCTAATAATGCAATAATTTATAAGTAATTGAAAATATATAATAATGAATATAATGATATAAATGATGAAATTTTATTACCAGACATTAAATGGATTAATTACTTGACAATGTATATAAACATGTGTGCAATTGTAAATTAAAAAGAACACTATATGACATTTGAAGATCTTCAAATGTACCTCTAGTTTTTTTCGAATGTCAAATCAAATTTGATATTTTTGCGAAAGATATCGTATATTTTGTGAATGATATTCACATGTATTTCATGTATTACAATGAAATACATGATATTCATTGTATTTATAAACGTGTATTTATATATGCTATTACCATGACACACTTCGCTGTAACTTTAGTGTAAGTTTTGTGTAAAATAAATTGTATTACAGAAAAAAATTATTTGGCATTAACATTGCAATTTCAATGTTTTATCCCATTCAAGTTCTTTTTTATAAAAATAGAAATATTCATTTGAATTAAACAAATTAAGAATTTTTCACACAAAATTTACACTGCAAATGAATTCACCGCGCCTTAATCGTGGTTCCCGATAACAACGAATTCGCTTTAACCGATGTTGGTAAAGAAAAAGTTCATTAGGGTGCATCAAACCAAAACACACTTAAATTTTTCAGACTTTAATTTTCCATGTCCTCTTCGATAAATAATGAATATATTTAATTTTTTTATATAACAGTTTATATTTATTCATTAATTTTGTAATGCTATTTTAAAACGATTAATTTCATTACAAAATATCTTACTGTTTTTATAACCATCAATCCAACATGAGAATCTTTAATCAACGGTGTTTTGTTTGATATTACAAGTTGACATTAAATAACATACGATGAGAACGTATTTTGAGTTACTGGGTTATTCATGAATCTCAAATTGCTTACGAAACCCTGTGTTTCCATGCTAAATACGTTTCGAGTATATCTGACGAGCATGCATAGAATTTCAAACGAGTGCTTAATTTACTAAATTCCTGGTGTACTGAATATTCAATAACAATTACATTATTAAAAAGAACTTTTAAAAATGTCTACAAAGGACCAAAAATGTAAGCTGGTTTCATTTATGGTTCAACAAACGTTTAATGATCACATCAGTTAAAACTGAATTAGATATATAGCTCAACTGAACTTGTACCAGACTCTGAACTTGTACCAGACCACCGAGTTTGATCTGATCTGATATTGCTCTTAAAAATCGACGTCTATAGTACGAGGAGTTGCTTTCAAAACATATTCGGGTACTCCACATGCATGCATCTATCAAGAATTTTCGATTGAGATATTACTTCGTAATAACATGAGCTTTCCTGCTTGTTTAAAAAATTGTTGAAGTAATTTTCTTTATAAAAAATTTTTAAATTTAATTGCACAAAAACTGAATTTAGTAATTCATTTAAAATGCTAACTTGGTAAATGTTTTATCCAAAATAACTTAACTTCTTAAGTTGATAAGTTGAATAGTCTAGTGTAATGGAAACCATAAAATCACTTCTATTGACATGTATAAGTCATCGTCTCATTCAGTCTCGTTGGGGATTAAAGGTCTTTGGTTATTTGAATAAAATTATCATGAAAATCAAACCCTTTAAATACGCACACAATAAAAAAAAAACAAAATGAATTTCACTGCGTAAGAGATAACATTATATACAATATAATATATTATTGTCATTGTACAAAATGTTGCAGCAGTAAATTATCCAAAAAACCAATGACATAGGACAAAATCACTTACGAAGTCTTATCAAAGATATACGTTCAACGAAATAAAAAATAAGTAGGTCACGCTTAAATTCGGGTTCATTGATGACGTAGGAAACCTTGGCTGACAACAGTTCCGCGAGTATTAAATTTGATCGGCATCTTGATGTCGGTGTAATCGCAAGATGTTGCGCGAAATTCCGCGCAAAGCGCAGACTCGTGCTTTATCGAGACGGGTAGGGTCAACGAGTCTCCTCACGGATGGAATTCGCAGTCGGCAGCATCCCGCGAGTGCAACCCATCGAAAATTCATAGCGCTCAAGAGACGCCCGCCGGTGATAACAAAAAGTAATTCAACCCCTGCGCACAATGAACGTCTCCGAGCGATGCTTCCGGCAGCTTCATCCGTCGCACCACGACTCCCGTCAGACGCGATCTCAGCTTCTCGCCGGATAAAACGCTTCGATAAATAATAATTGTTCGCGGAGTGCCGATAATGACACTCAAGTGAAGTTTGATTGGAGTTATTGCTCTGAGATGTCCCGTAGACATAATTTACAGTGGGTCGTCGGGGTTTTCAAATAGTACGTACTCTTGTTTCGATAGTTGCAAGACAATTGTTTTTTTAGATCAACGAAAAATGTTGGAATGATTCATTTGTTTTATAAACAAAATTGGTATAATAATTTGTACAAAAAATTGAACAGTATATTGTTATGTAACATTTTAAGTTATTCGAACGACTATACCCTCTTCATTCAAAAGACCTCTGTGAATCCTGTTATGAATGGGTATATAGTAAACAAAATTTACTACCAGACATTTCGTTTTACAAAATGAGAGAAAAGGTCATTCCAACATTACAGTGTTTCATTATATGACATATAGTTAAAAACAGTTGCTAGTTTTCGTGATTGTTTTTTCTTGTTCGTGTTACGTCGACTGAAATCGTGTGCTGACAAATAGACGTAGTTGAAGTTAATTATCGGCGTAGAGCTTTAGTTGAGAGCTTTTGGTCCATGTCAAATTACACATTCAGAAACAACAAGCTCTTGTATGTTTTAGCCGAGTTCCGATCATAAAGGTAAACCAATCAAACACAATATCGATCGTCCTTACTAATTACGTTATTTAGCCAAAATTCAAATGAACTGGATTCCACAAGTCTGAATGAATTTAGCATTCCTTAAACACGGGAGATGAATAATCAAACCTACCGGATGCTAATTTTAATTAAAATCAAAGATCCGGGCCATTGTTTGCAGTGTCGGATAAAATTTTCCAACTCGTGAATATATATGCTTTTGTCTCAATTAAGCGCACACGCCTCTCGGAAGATATTTCAGTTCAAGAAACATGCACTTCTGAGAGTATGCCATTAACTTACACGCGGAAAACTATTTTCATTTAACGGACACCTCACGTCTGTGATGTCACTTTCATTAATTAACACTCCGCATAATGTCTCATTTTTAATAGAAAATTGTCTCTCAGATGAATGCTGCATGTTTTCAAGTCCAAAAGTCTTGACGATTCTCAAGTCTCCTTTGAAATAAAATAAAGGTTTAAAATAAATTTTTTTTTCTTAATATCATATTGAGATTAAAAATTAAATTTCATTACTTTCTCGGGATTTTGAAATTGAATTTTATATTATTATATCATACAAGTTATATGTTTCGTGTTTCTCAGACCACCAGCTTTTGAATCGAAAGCGTGTGCGCACATCCACAAATCTGACGGTCGGCTTTCAAAAGACAGATTACGAAGTTGAGCCGCAGCTTTTGGCTGAATGATATAATGCTTGGTGTGATTACTGCAGTTATAAACACGCTCCGCGCTCGCAGTTATAATGTTAATTCTTTTCGTTACGTAGAAGTTAGCCGGCCACGAACGAACTATTGAGAGCACAATTGCGAATTGAAAATATGTCGTGCTGCTCGGTCAGAGCTGATTTGTCGCTCAAGAGCTTTTCATTTGTTTATTCGTCGAACAAAACACCGATGTTATATTTTTAGCAGTTCGACAACAGTTGGACAAGACTCGTCGGATACACGTATTATATACTTTTTCTTTTCGGTTTGAAAACGTGACAAAAGAAAAAAAAATCAAAGAATGCAATGAAACACAAAGAACTCAAAGAAATCAAATCTAATTGATTTCTTTTTTTTTTTTCTTCTTTTTTGCTCTACGGAGATAAATTAAATCTCCAAAGTTGGCGCATTTTCTCGGAGTTCGTTTGAATTTTATTCCATTCAATAACATCTAATGAAAGGATGCGACAAAATAGGAGAGGAAAGTTGCTCCTCAGTTTCTTTGTCGATAATCAGCTCACTAAGTGATATTAAATCTCGTTGCATCAATCGAGACGTCAATTAAATGTTGGATTCAAATAAGCGGCTCGCCGATATCGATCGGCGTATAAATATTTCGTCGCTGGAGCACGAGGTGACGAGTGTTCGGCCGAGCGCGGCGATACGTGATGCAGCCACGGTTAATTGCTTATTTTTCTTTGCGCTCTAAAAAGTTAGCCGAGTGTGTTATTTCTTAATGCGTTGTTTTCTCCAGTGCGTCAGTGATCCTCAAGTCGTGACGGGGCGAGCACGCGAAAAATTTTGAACCGCGAAAATATTTTACCCCGCGGTCGAATAGAGTTCAAGTGGGCGTCTTAATTAAGAGGGTCGGCCTCAAACAGACCCCATCACTGCAGCGTCGCAAAAAATCACATCGACCTGTCCATCGATTCTAAAATAAGCTCTCGGACAACTGGTGTTTAATGAGTTGCTCCTTTTTTTTTCGGCGTCCCTTTTTCTCGCTTTTCGTCCGGTCGTTGAGTTATGATCGTGATTAAGAGCACCTTAATGAAGTTTAATGAGTTTTTGCGGTGTTCCAAAGTTGCATTGTCTATTTCATCGATTATTATTTTCCCCATCTCGAGGATAAATTTGAAGATTACTTGACTGTAGGTAATCATCTTCAAATTAAATAAACCCATTTTTATAATACGTTGGAAATCAACTCACCGATGGCAATCTTTTTTTATCATTTGATGCGAAATGTAATTGTTCTCAAGGAGAGCAGGTTCACGATAAAAATGAAATCGCACGTGTGACAACCCATGGTAAAAATAAATATTGACTTTCGCTGTTCAAATATCGAGGAAAATTGAAAAATTTGTCACAACTGAAAAAGCCTTTTTCTCGATCGCTTCTGTTGAAGCAAAATTTGTTCCGCGAACAAACATCTTACAACAACGATTACTGTTACATGAAATAAATAAAATTGGCTCGCCGCTGCTATCTAGATTCCGATAGGCAGATAAGACAATCAACTAGTAAAAATACATGAGGAGCGGAGTCAGCGAGTGTTACTAATTCAATCGACGTGTTACAGTGTGTAACACGTAACGCAATAGATACGATAATGTAGAGCTTTGAAACTTCACACGGTCACGCCAGCATTCTTTCCAGAATACGTAGCCACATACTGCGCAACACGATAAATTTCTACAGTTTCTATTTTTTTTTTGTTTCGCATTTCCACTTTTTGTTTGCGACTGTGCTATTCCATTTGAATCCTCTTTTGCATTCAGTTCGACATTCATAATTGACATCTGGCGACGAAACATTCAGAAGTTAAACAATTGAAATTTCGGCGAATAATTATAAAGTCGTGTTCTATCTACAGCAAGGCGTAATGTGAAGCTGAAATAAAAAGCGAGGAATCGTGCTCGAGATGGAAAAGGGCGAGAAGATGGAAATACGACCGAAAATCGAGATAATGCGCGTGTCGTCAATCGAACGCAGCAATTTTCGGCCGCTCGATGGGGTGCAATTGCGCGCCGCGTATAGCCACATTCGAATCGGTACTTATTGCACCGAACCGGAAGTTAGTGCTCCAGAATACAAGCCACCTGCTGAGCAAACCAAAAAAGACAAAAAGTAAGTTTGCAAATTCATTTATTCAAGAATTTCTTACTCAGTTTATACCAAAAATGCAAGTTTTTATTTGGTTTGATTCGATTCGATAAACGCTGAAGTCTATAAATTAGAATTTTTATTATTTCATTATCGCCTATCTACTTTAATCAAAATTTGTTATCTAATTTGTTTGTCAATTACAACTGCAAACCATTTGAGATAATATTTTTAAAAAATGATTTCGAATTTTGAAATTTAAAATAAATAAATTAATGGTTTTTCAGAAATTTAAATCACTTACGTCAATTGATTTTCAATAAAGTAAAATAGTCTAATAACAGATACCGTTCGTTGCAGAAATTTCGGACCAGTATCAAGACTGTTGAGACGTTGTCACCACGCAACATCTCATCTTACCACAAAATCCTGTGATAACATTTATAGTATCCATAGAAATAGTAACTCCTTGGATTGGATTATCAGGCGCCCTAATAATAATGAAAAAGGTAATGCGGGATAATGTGTAAATTGTTCTAATTCCATTTGTAATCAATTATTAAAAACAAATTGCTCGTTGTTTTACAATTTTTTTCAAAGTTCGTCAAAGCAAAAGTTTTGATTGGCGAGTTGGACAGCCCGTGAACAGTAATCCAGATCAATTGAACTGGGAGAATTCCTCGCGTAGTGTAGAACAACTGTCGAGAAGTGTGCCTTTGACACCCAACAATTTGCCAACGCCAAGCGCAAGGTACACTATTTCAATTCAATTACTACCATTTTTTTCAATTAATGGCTTCCTAACTTTTCTTAAAGTTATAATAAAGTCAACTTTTTATCAAACTTGTGTTTTTTTTGTTCTGATGATTTTTAGATCTAAAATAGTTGCACTTCTGAAACGGTTATCACCCCGAATGCCTCGCCCAGGAAAGGGATCACTTCCGTCATCTCCCAGTGCCTATCCGTGGATTCGAGTGGAATACTCGTCGGACACTATCGACTTGAATGAAGATGAGTTGCATGAAAATGACGTTAGCTTTCAAAAGGAGATGCAGCTCAATGAAATGAAAAAGAGAATGATCAGAGCTACCTCAGCATATCAGGTAATCCCATTGGTCGTAATCCACTTATTCTGTAAGTTCAATATCGAAATTCAAATTGTCCAAGACGTTATATCGGCATATCGAAACTCAGTTACTTTTTATCGCAAACTAGTCTCAAAGAAAAATTCAGACCAAAATAAAATATAAAATAAAATATATTTATGTATACAGAAAAACATCAATAAATCTATATATTTTTTTCATCTCTTCAGCTATCGGTTCAACTTCCATAACAAAATTCATCTTTCTAATGCAACTTTTTATTCTGCCATGTATTATTTTAAGTTATTGGCAATATAGGTATAGTTAGGAGGGAAAAAATTATTTAGTTAGTTTGTCAATCTGTTGAAACCTTGTCGAGATAAATGTCGCATAGATGTAACATCCGACAACAGCCATAACGATTTTTATGCAGAATTGGAATACATTCAGCGGATTTTGCCGACAATGTACAACTACATATGGGTCAAGGGAATAATCACATTGTGAAGAATTCAGATACAAGAGAAAAAATTAATAATCGATTTTAGTGACGTCTGACCATATTGTATCATCTCAACCAATTGATAAAATTATAAATTTGAATAAAATAGGGAAATGCACAAAGTGTGATAAATAATTTTCATTTTCAGATGCCTTCGAAGGATATACACGAACCAGAAGTTAAACCGATTCAAATCGAAACAAAACGAAAATCGGACAGCTGCATGAATCAAGTGTAAGCTTAATTTCATTTGTTCATAATTTTAATTTCCCCAATGTTTCACGCTTTCTCACGCTTATAATTATAAAATTTTTGATTAATGGGTGTAAAATAATTCAACCACAATATTTTTTATAAATATATATAAAGCTTTATGAACAGAAAACTTTTTATTGTACAATCAAGTCTATTTCAAGCACGCTTGTCCATGCTACTCTCATTCCAGGCACTGCATTCTTTTTATTAAATTGAAACCATTGCTTGTCAATAAATTAATAAATGCTATGAGATCTTACAGATGACTTGTACGTGATGACAATTTTTTAATAAACACAATACTTTTATCTCCAAGTTCAACAATTTATGAACCCTAGCGACATTACTGCAATCAATTACAATCTTAGAATCATAAAATTAAACCGGTGTTAACAATGTTTAAACAAATCAAAATATGTTTTCTCATACTTAATTCTCAATAACGTCAACAAACTTAAAATTTAACTCAAATTACTCCTTGAAACTGAAGACCAACGAATAAAAGTTACCCTTGCAATAATGATTAACATAGGCATTGTGGCGAACAACACCCTCTTCTCTGAATACCAGGAACAATGTATTATCTTCGATGGGCAGGGTGAGAAAAACTCCATCTTCTCTGCGGGGGTCGACGTAGTTGAGAGTCGTATCCTTCGGGGCGTTTTTTGCATGAAAGTAAACCACGACGTCGAGTGTTCCTGTTGTTCCAGACTCAGAGCCAGAATTTTCCTCGGGTTCACTATCTTCAGTTACAGATGTTTGATTTGTAACCTCAGGCTCGGTTCTGCGTTTCTTTGATGGCCCCGGTCCATTTTCATCGATGGTCCCTGAAGAAGTGCTTGGTCCAGTTTGACTATCATCCCTTGCCCGCGTGAAGGACGACTCAAGAAGAGGAAGAATCGTGGAGATATTACTGGCATCGACAGTTATATCAGCCAGCATATCCTCCACAGAATAGTTTCTCGAACTTTGTTCTTCATTTGTCGCGGGTCTCTCTGGTTCTTCTGGTTGTTCTTCTTCTTCTTCCTCAGGTTCTACGATATCCTCATCTTCCTCTCCTCTCACATTTTCATCATGAAGGACTGTGTAACAGCTTTGGTTCCATTTCTGCAACTCGCAGGTCACATTTGGGGTATGTTTTTTATAATCAGGCACTAGTGACAGGTCTGTGTACTTTTTTAACAGTTTACAAAATGCCACAGTCGAGAACATGTCGACAAATTTTTGCAGAGTTTTCGGTAAGTTATGCCTGTTAGCGACATAATAATTCCTCTGGTCAGGAGGGCCAACGTTTAACCAATGAATATCTGACTCAATCTCTCGCAGAAGTTGATCAAATTTATCACGCTTGAAAAAGTTCTTGATTCCGCAGAATGATTTCGTTTCCATGACCTTGTTGATTATTTTCGCGAACTTGTTATTGGACAATCTGGTGTCCCTGATGTACACAGGAAGAAGAAGACTGTCACAGTCAATAGGCGAAAAGTACTGCACTGCTGTGTCAATCCTTGACGGGGGATCCATCGCTTCGACTGTTCCATGAAACCATCCATTGACCGAGAATCGACTGACATCCTTCAGAATCTCAGAGACTGAATGAAACGAATGGTTTGTAACCTCGAAGAACAACAGGGAATTAAATTTCGGTAAGATGGATCTTTTCATCTTTGTGGGGACTTTGTTCTCGGAATCGAACAGATTCAGAGCTCCCCCATAATCCTCCTTCCAGTCCTTGCTCAGATACAAAATAAAAGCTATACGACGATCTTCTATCTGGTCGTTGTGGCAGAGAAGGAAGTCCGTGTCGGTGTATCTTGAAGTTCTGATAGATAAAGTATCGTTCAGCTGGATCCCTGTCACTCGTTCAAGCCACGGTTTAAAATCAGTCAACATCTCTTTGCAAAACAAATTGATACACTCCACGTTCTCGCTGTGAGATACTTGCGGAGTCACGTTCTGTAAGTCGCATACAGACTCCTCTAGCTGCATCAGGTCGTTTCCTCTCTTCTTGTGGTGAAGCGAGAGCACTTCTCCTCGAAAATCGTAAGTTCCCAGAGGTGAAGTAACGAAGTTATTAAGTTTACAAACTTTGAATGGCTCGTTGAAAAGACAAAATTTGCTAATATTTGATGATTCCAAATTGTAGGACCAGCACTTGTTTATAACTTGCTTCAAGTCGTCATTAAGAATTTCAGGCGATATTATTCTATCACCACGTTTGATTTTTTTGTTTCCCATGGTGAACAATCTGAAAATGAATAATTCGTTTAATATTTTTCATCAAATAAAAACTACTTACAAATAACAAAAAGTCATGAATCATTTTGTGTTTATAAAAAACAAATGAAATATTTATATTTGTTTTCGATGTCACAAAAACTATAAAAATCAACATAGCCAATTCTGTGGGTTACAGGAAAAACGAGGTAACTGAATTGGGATTCCGTATACACTTACCTCGTTTTTCCTGTCAACTACAGAATTTTGACCGAATATAACCATACTTTACAATTTATCTTTTCCACACATAGAAACAAGAAACATGTTACTTACCTTTATAAAAACCAATTGGATACCAAAATTTAACTTGTCAATGTGTTTATTAATCAAATTATTGGTTTAAAAAACCAAGATCTCCACGTGTAGCTCTTACTTCGACACGTTCTAACTCTCGACGCAGGCACGATACCGAATGAAACATGAAACCGTAATAGAGGTTAGGTTATGTTTCCAAAGTATTCACTTGATCAAAAACATCGTCCTTTCGCCTATGTTTACATTCATGCTAACAATCCTAAAATCACTCTTCAAACCAATCAAACTGTCACAACAAAAAGTAACTAAATTGCAAAAAATGTATTTTCTTTGCAAAAATTAAATAAAAACTTACGCAAAATTTTGCTGAAATGTCCAATTTTGAAAAACCAAACAAAAATACCCGGTCGAACAGAATTTAAAAACATACAACAAATATTTTGATAACTTTCCTTGTCGAAGAAAAAAAATCACTCAAAAATTTTGTCAAAACCAACGCGAAAAAAAAATCGCACGCGCACGAAAACTAATTTGCCAGAAAAGTACTTGGATTTGAAAAATCTCGTACTGGAGCGCACTTTCTAGTTTCGGAGTCCTCCGCGAGGTGTTGCACGGTCGATCGAGGGCCAACAAGCAACAAGATGGCAGTTTACGTTTGACGGATACTGCTAGTCGCATGCACGAGTTTTCGGGGCACACCCTGACTCTTGGCATTTTTCGCGAGTTGAAAGTGCGACTTTGTCGGGACCGGTAGCAAAAAGGAGCGCGAAGAATCAGCCGCGACGGACCTGCCAAGCCGCACCTCGAAAGATGTGAGTAGAGTTCTCAAACTTACCGAATTGACGGCGATGCCATTCTTACCCGGGTCCGCAATAACCGGGCCCACTCGTGCGAAACGTGACACGTTTTCGAAACGTGACATTCCGTTCATCCGACGACGTTTAGCCTCCTTGCAAGTTGCTCCGATTTTATTGCGCTCGAATTTCACCTAATCCATTTTCGCGACTGTTATGCGACTGTGCACTTTTAAACGTAAACATGATTTTGCAATGTATTTTGCCTTTTCTTGACAATTCAATAACAATTTTGACCACACTGTGGTGTTTCCTCCAAATGAAAACATTACAAAAGAGGTTAGGTTTTTGTTTGGAAAAAATTGATTGGAGCTTTTCGCGGTCTATTGATTGTGAAGTTTTTCGCAGTTTATGCCTCAAGTCGGAATGATGAACAAATGTAATTTTTTTAAACAAAACTGAAATAAATTGAGAATAAAAAATGGTAACATTTAAAATAATAAAATGTTAATATTAATAACAATCCGTATTAATATATTTTTCTCTTTTTTATTTATTAATTTGAATGACATCCCGTATAAAAATTAACTCGCACTAATTTTCATAACAGGCGAGGTCCATTAATATGATAATTCGCGTCGCTGAATTTGTCTCATAATGCAAAACTGCTCCTGACGTTTTAACACGGTGACATCAGATTTTAAATATTTCTTCACTTCCTTCTTACGTACAGGACACAATTAAAAGCCATAAAAAGTCCGTAAAAATCACAATTTACAATGATCATAAAATTATCATCCAATGAAAACTAATTCTAAAGAAAAAACCTAATTACATTATACAATTATTTTAGTCAATTAAATTTTAATTTTTATAAGAAATTAAAAAAATGTTATCATTAGAGAGGAATAATTTGATGATTCTTTTGAACAAGATTTGAAAAATGTTTCTCAGCTGTTACTTCGAATGACCATCTGGTTGTAATCAGCTATTTTTTTGTCATTTTGCACACTCATTTTATATCAAGCAGAAATCAAATTACGTTGTTAAGAACAGAGCATATACTTTGCAGATGAATGTAAGTAATACAAAGTCATTTGATACCACAGTACATCATTTTCCTGATGCTTCATTGGACACACCGGAATTTCACTTTGTCAAAGCAGATTACCTTCTTTTTTTTTTTTTTTTTCATTTTATTCTATCATTGAAAAAAATTGGCACACTTTTACTGGCATGATTTTTTATCGTTTTGTTTTTCATTTTGACGTTGTTATCACATTTATCAGACAGTCATAATAACTCAATTTTGATGTTTTGCAGCAATTCAATTATCATAAAAGAGACATGGACAGAAGATCGGTTTTCAGAACGAGATAAATGACGCCACATTAATGACACAGAATCATTTTAAACCTCGCATCGATGGTGTTATCGAACCGGAATTCATTTATCCGACCAGGGACACGAAATTATCAGGGCCAGTCATAATTCGCATTTCATACACGGTCGCATTATTTAGACTCCCGTTAGCTCAAATGTGTTTTAAGAACATTGCTCCAATATCAGCAGCTGAATTACAAAATTGATGGTATAAATTTTGGTACAAAGTTCAAAGACTACACACAAATTTCAACCTGAATAATGAACAGAGAAAAACAAGAATATTTTTCAATCATTCATTTCTTATTTCATAAAATATCCATTTTTGTATCCACAATTGTTTCTGATTGTTTTCAATTTCTTTTAATATAAAAAAAGTATATTAAATTCAAATTGATAAAAAAATTTTTTTTCTTATCAATTAGAAACTTTTAGACTGATATGATGGCCTTGATCTGAATCATAACAAGGAATAACGGATGTCAAACATAAAAAAAGAGGTCTCTGTGCGAGTGCTAAATTGTCAGCTAAATATATGCGAGCGGAATCGCGCTAATTATTCATACTTTCCAACAAATGTGCTAAACACAAAAGCTCGAGTGAACGGGTAAAAGCGCATTGTTGCCTGATCATGCTTTGTGCCGCCCAGGTGACTTCGAACAAACGACAGCCGTCGTCAGGTTCCCGCGCGATCGATAAAAACTGAGTTTCAGAGCCTTTTTCACACTTACCCAAAAAATTTTAATTTTTGACACGTGCTTCTAATGAGCTACTTGAATCTTCATTTCTGTGGCTGTGAGGAAAAACCAGTTAACTACCAATTGAAAACATTAAAAAATACGACTTTAAACATTTTTTTAAAAGAAAATTAGAGTTCTGAATAATGTTGAAACATGTGAATTATAATTTTTGATCCCCATAGAAACACTTCCTTGAGTTCGTCTTATAGAAGTAGATAAAAAAACAACGTAAAATATGTAAAAAAAAAAAAAAAAAAAAAAAAAAAAAAAAAAAAAAAAAAAAAAAAAAAAAAAAAAAAAAATAGAAAATTAAAGTTTAAATAAAACAAAATATTTTATTACCTCGATGAAAAAAAATGAAATTGAAAATAAAAAGATAAAGAATTAAAAGAAAATATTTTTTAAGATAAGTCATTTTTCAAAACAATTGTTTTTGCATTCACGTAACTGGAATAATCTCATGGTCAGAATCCCGTTGGTCTTATGAGCAAATGACTACTGTGTAACATATTTTTCTTTGTATTCAGTCGAGCACTATGTGGAATACAACAGGTTCTTACGACCGAGACAGTGCAAGCCTCGGCGTTCATTCATCATTTATCGCGCGTGGGCGTATTCGCGACATCGGGCAACTTGCGCGCCGTGCTTTTTCCTTTTGCGGAAATCCGGTTCTTACCGTTTTGGTCGCATGTACTGCAAAAATGCAGGAACGAGGTATAATTATCGATACCCCATTTTTCACGAGTCATATTAGATTCGAATATTTGTCACGTACCGGTGCCCACTATTTCAAATGATTTACCGATCGCCGATTTAATGAAAATTTAATTTGGGTTTTTTTTTTTTTTCAAGACGAATGTCCAAAATTGTACGACTTCATGAAATGTTGATTTTGACATTGGTTTTGAATTTTGCCTTAGAATTGAATGATTTATGATTCGTCGTTATTAGTTTGTTAATAATTCATTCTCGGCCAGTCTGCACTGCAAATAAATCTATTTAAATATATAGATCTCATGTCATAGATTGTATAGCAAATATAATTTAGTATCACCTTCACTCTTGCATGTTACGGATATGTGTGCGCACACATTTCATATCGACACCTGTAGATGTATGAAACTTTCTAATTTACAACTAACAAAAGCATCATTTTCGAAGCTCGTAAAACCGCACCCCACATGGTCACACTTAAATTTTGCACACCATAAAACCCCAATAAATCACATGTTGTGGTTGTTAGTTATTAATTTTAGTTATATAATGATTTGTCTGAAAATTTATCCAGTGTAGTTTTTAATGTCTTGATCATATGTTTAGTGTTATTTATTAGTGCCGATATGATCGTGTTTAAAAATCGCATGTGAAAACGAAACCCGATCACTTTTTTTAATTAGTCAAGAAATAGACTGGAAATTTATGGCTCGACGTTAAGAAAAAAGTATAGATTTATGTATGTAAAGTAGGATACGTGAAAATTTAGTTCGCAGAGAGATCCCTCTGCTTTTACAATTCATATATTTTTGTAGATAAGGGGGATCTGCTTGCAATAGTTATTTCTGGAACACTTGAAGCTTTAAAATTTACTCTGTATACAAAAGTTTAACCAAACTTGTTTTACACCCCCAGATAAAATAAAGAAACAAAAACAAAGTTGATTTTTATTATTAAAAATTTTGATTTAACAAAAACAAACAAACAATGTTGTCAATTACGTACATATTGTTTTTGTAATAAAAAACAAATGGAAAGGAGGAGTGATTTTACAACACAAAAGCAGGCCCATAAAAGGAACCAGAATTGGTAACCCACGCGTGCAAAATCACAGTGCCGAAATATGTCTGCTTTCTCATCGCGAGTCACTGTTGCGACCTCGATTCAACCCAATCCGTACAATTGGGGATCGTGAAAATCGTGAGTCAGAATTATAAGAATTTTATGCAGCGAAATTAATCAAATTAGTCTCGCGTGGGAACCGATTTGAAGAAAGTGAAACCAACATGAATTTGCAACGTTGTTGTATAGTTCCATGAACCGTATCAAGAAATCGAAATCAAAATTGATATATAAGTTAGGAAGAAGAAAAAAAACAAACAATACGAAATTGAACTGTTTTTATATTTGGCCCGAATGTTTTTCTTCTATTTTGAACTTGTCATTAGCGTGTGTCAGGAATAGCCGAATGATTAACGACCCTCATTTGCGGCCAGACTAGCACAATTTTTGTTCCGGTGCATCTCTTTTTTGTGTGTGCTCTTGAGAGAAGATTTTTTCACACTCATCTCATGCCAGAGAGGAAAGAAAAAGGGAATCCACACCGAGAACGCGAGACGGCAAATATGAGAGCTGGAAAGTCACGATGCTTTATTTGGGTTTATATATAGAAATCAACGAGTTCACGTGGTGTCACTTACCTCGACTCGTCGTCGCGACATTCGGCGACGTTTGCTTTTACGAAAAAGGAAAACCCGAACGACTACCATCTCGGCCAACCATTTTCGCAAACGTTGCACATTCCAAGTCGAATTGAATTCAAAATTATTTTCCCTGTTACTTTCAATTATACCGAGACTTCATTTCTTTTTTTTTCTTTCTCTCAATTTGTCCCATTCACGCTTAGTGCAAAACTTTTTGATCTCAAAACTGATATAAATAGGCTGACAAATTATACGACGATAAATCATTTTATTTAAATCTCTCCACATAATTATACGAGTTCCCTGCAAAAATGAAATTTCGCAAAGCAGCGAGCATTTCGTACAGCAATTGACATGACAGACGGTGACTTTTATTGCGTGACTGAACTTTGTTACTCAAATTAAATGTCTCACGAATAGTCGTTAGAAGTCAAAAAAATTTTTACGTCCTGTCCTCTTGAAAAATCACAAGTTTTATACATTCTGAAAAAAAAGATCCCATATAATTTCGAGGGGAAAAAAAATTACTAAACAATAGTGTAGTAAAAGAGTGATTTTAATCTTAGTTTTTCATTGGTTTCAAAACATTATCTTGAAAATGTTATCGCGATAGTGTGTAGCTGTATCGATGCTCAGTTTAGCGGCACAGGTTGTTGAATGCTCGCCGCCGTACTATTGAGGTAACGGTGCTCCTCGCATCCACCTGTGGGAGATGTTCCTTTCTCATAAACTGCTGTTACGGTTCGAGCGATCTCGCGCAATCTCAAAAGCGTACCGAGTTTAATTGCACATTTGACTTGAAAGGACAACACTTGTGTTTATCAAACGTCTGTTACATTTTAATAAGCTCTGCACCGTTTGCTCGTGACGTGCAAAAACTTTTCGTTTCCATTTTCTCAGGTCCAGTTATGCTCACGAGATTGTGATTATCTCGGTCATATTTTAAATTAAAAGTAAAATAATTAGATTATCTCAAACAATTTCATCCTCTAAAATATATCATTATTGATTTTTTCTTTAGTTTATATAATTTTATGTTCTTGTTACAAAATTGATCAATTTCATCAATTATTGATTTTTACTGACAAAGTCAATTCGTAGATTATAGTGGGAAAACTACAATGCACTATAATCCATTAAAATTCATAGCTCTTGGTATACTCTACATTCCCAGACGGAGCGACTTCGTTCCTTTCTATAGGTATAGTCTTGTGTGGTACACCCGCCTGGTTTGTGTTGTTCACTTGCTAGAGACGAGATTACGCGAGTAATTAAAACGCATTCATGGTACATAACGATGATACAATAGCAAAGAAAGCGCGAATCGAAAATCACGTTTTCTTTTTTAAACGTTACGTCATTTCATTCATCATTTCTATAAAGAAAAGAAAAGACCTAAATAAAAAGTGAAAATATGATTCGAAAAAAAAAAAAAAACAAACAAACAAAAACAAGTAAATAACAGGGACGAATAGTTTTTCATAAATTTCAAACATGGCGAATAAAATTGTTTGAATCTGACTAATTGTTTGTGATTGATAGCAAAAATTATTGAATTGTTTGTGAGAGCTGGCATTGAAATTTGCGGAGAAACTTATGGGCACTTGAGATTTTCTAAGGCGTCTGTTGCACGCACGTCATTTTTTCCTCGTTACATCAGCGATAATGCGGGCACTGAATAGCACTCGAGATAAAAAAGTTCTATCCATACCAGTGTAAATTGAGAGCAACTCCAGATGTATCCTGCAAGGTTTTCTACTAAAAACTAACATTCCCATTCTGTAATTGAATTAAAATTAATTAATCGAATCATTTTTTATGGCCTTTTCCCTTTTTTATATTCGCTTAAAATACTTTGATTTGTTTTTGGATAAATATTGTTCTGCGTGTTATTTTTATGTTGATGGTTACAAGTCTTGCGACGCTCATTGGAACCCCATCTTTATAAATGACCCTCCTTTTACAAACAGCGTATGAAAACTAAAGCCGCGTATAGCTGATCATTATCACCGGATAAATTGCTACCACACTTCTATTTATTGCATCCCACGTTTCGTCACGGCGAATCTCCAAAACGGGACCATCAATTTTCCAATATTGCCTAACATCAAGATTTCTAATCAGGCCCTTACTTGTTCTTGTCATCAAGTTATATTATTAAAAAAAAAGACAATTTTCTATTTGATATTTAAATTAATGAGTTATAATTAGTGACTCAATAAAAATGAAAAACAAATGAAACCAAACAGAAAACAAATGTTTGTTTCAATTTCAATATAATTAACAATTTATGAAGTGTACATTAAAGGGTTAATAACCCGCTTCTGTCTGTCAAATAACTGTCTCTTCCCGATTTTGTGACGGTTCTGGCTAACGCCGTCTCAAAATACATCGGTTCTTTCGGAAGTAGGAAGAAAGCACTCCGATCCCACTGCTCGGGAGAAAGGAGCCGAAGAGCACAGAGTGTGATGCTGAGATGAGACGATTCTCAGTCAGTCTTTGCCGAGTATTCACCTGGATAACGCAATCTTAAAGTGAAGTTTAAGTGAAGATTCACAATTTTGTTAGAACAATTTCACAATGGTCGTATCACTTAACCATGGAGAAAAACGTCCGCGCAATCTTCTGGTCGTCAAATATTTAAGGTCTTTTAACAATTCAATTTTCAGTTTATTTTTCTTTTTCTTTTCATTTTTTAAATCGGTTTAATCTTTTTAGCCATTTGAATTTCTAATTTTTTCTTTTTCAATTATTATTCCAACTCCTCCTCAACTTTCTCTCAATCATAGATCCATTTCAAAATAAAATTGTAAAATCATTCCCGAATGACATCGAAAAGTCATCACGATAATGAATTTTCATCTTAGTCAGCGTGTCATTCGAGGGAAATTGAGCCATTTGTTTTATTGAATTTGGATTTGATTACAACAACCCTACATAAGTCTACCAGTGCAAATGATTGTTCCTGTTATGTTCCATTTGAACAGTTCATCCTCGTAACCTTTATTGCTGAAAAATTCGATCAAGAAAATGTTCGAGTGAAAGACGTATGGTGCGTTCCAACCACTCATCACACTGACCTTAAAACTTGGAATACGAAATTACATGCATTTTCTGATCCACGTTTTTTGATTACCTTACTTAGACGATCAAATAACAATTTGTACTTGGAATCTAAATTGAAAAAAATATTATAATTCATGTTTGTACGAAAAAGAGTTTTTCTTCGTTAAACGTTTTTGTTTCCTTAATGTAATTATAAAAAATTGTAGTAATTAAATTAAGTTGATGTCATGTTTACTTGATTGACAATGACAACATATTAATCTCAACTATGTCCATAAAATAGATAACAACTTTTGAAATCAAATTATCACAGATCCATCAACAGGCAGCAATTACATTTAACGATTTTTTAATCAACAGATCCGAGCTGAACTAAGTTCCCTGCACGTGAAAACACGAAATTAAAAAATAAAACATTTCTTGAGGGGTGAGAAAAATACAAGTTAAACAAACAGTCTCTGGTGGTTCGAAGGGACAGAATAGTTTTTCGCAAAAGCGCGTCGACGTAAAAATAGAACTTGGGCTTAGGCAGTCGCGGTGTGCGCTAGTCGTGACCGAACGCTTTTTCGTGACGGATGCACTCGGGAACTTCAAAAGCGATGCCCTTAAAGATCGAGAGCGCCACGTACACGGTCAATCGGCCGGCCAAAAAGAATTCGAAATTCATGCTGTGGAAAAACTGGCGCCGCAGGTACTCGCGCGTTTCGCAACCTTGCAGTAGCCGCAAAACGACTTGTAACATAAACCTAATTTCGCTACACGTTACGTTACTAATCGCACGCAGAATTTTTTTTTTATATTTTCAAGTCTCTGCCAATTTTATTTTTCGCTCAAAGTTTGTTTTTTATCCAACAGTTTGTTTTTAACTATTTTAATCTCAAACCTAAACTAATATTTATTTTTCGAATCGAAACGTAAACTCGGTTAGATTTGAATTTCGCTTATTTTGTTTGTTTATTTGTAGAATGAAATTGTGTTAAGTGTTTTAAATATAAGTCGCGTTGCATGTGCGTGCAATACGACTCGCGGTTTCAAAACGACGTGTACAAATATTCGTATCACGTGACAAACTGCGACCAGCGACATAACGCTGGGCTATTGAGTGTTAATAAATGAGACATGCGAGAAGAGTGATGCGCCTGTGACAGCAGTAACTTAGTTCAGTTTGTGCTGTTCTGCATGATTTATTTAGAAGACCATGGTTATGCTGTGACGAAAATGCTTTGTTTCAGTCGAAATAGGTTTGGCTAGATCACAAATTCCAAACTCCCAGTCAATATATGTTTTGTCTCGCAAAACTCAACTGATTTTCTCCTCCGATCCTCTGAGAGTTAAATTCAAACTTGATGGAAGAAACGCGCGATTCAATTAGACTCAAAACAAACGATTTTCACCAAGATATAATGTATGAAATCAACTAACTGGCAACTGTCAGAACCACCGTCTAGGCAAGAATTCCAAAACAAATTGTTTTCAAACAGTTCGAAAAACGTTTCTTCCGCAAGGATGAATTTCTCGTTTATTCACGGTTAATAGATATTCCGATTGTGATCTGACTTCATCAAAGGCATCGCTTTCCAATATCTATTTACCGGATTGAAATTAATTAATCTGCTAGCACGGCATGTCTGGCGCAATTTGCGCGCGAACGATTAATCTTGGTTATTCAGCTTCAAGTTTTGCACAACCCTCTTCCATTAGAAAATTAAAACCAAAAATAAATCGAAATAATAGAAAAAAGACTTGTAATTGAACAAAAAGATAAACTTAACAAAAACTTAAGAAAAAGACAATGTTGAACAATTGAAATGTGGAAACAGTGTTCACGAGGATCGAGGGGGCGAGGAGAGGCGAAGTCGCAGCAAAGCTGGACGCAGCGAGGTCGCCGGGCTGGGGGATAGTGAGGACGTCAGTTCAACGGTGACGTTGGTCCCGGACGGTGGCGGCGCGGACCGCACCACTCGCCGGACCAGGCCTCTGTCGTTGGCCGTTCAGCCACTGAATTACCAGCGACTGGACCCCGACCACAACCCAGCTCCTCTGAAACACCCCAACATGACCAGCCAAGAGAGCATCGGCAGCTGCAGCTTGGACATCGAACAATCTGCCTCCGACCGATCAGGTTGGCAATGACGTCACCAGCATGATTGAATTTGCACCAGAACCAACATCCCATTGCACTATAATTCATCACCTCCTGTTTCCTCTCTTAGTAGCTAACTTAAACAAAATTGTCCAAGTTCTGGAATGTGTAAAAGGGATAGACGTGAAGCTAAAGAAGAAACCTTAAACGATAATAGAATATTTGAATAGACATGTATGAAATTATTTTGAGAGTTCTCTGGGTTGAATTGATCAAACAAATGCTTAGAAGGAAGGTGTGAACAACGTAAAAGAGTGAAGGTGTTTTTCATCTGACCCTCCCTTGTATAGCCAAACAATATTGATTGCTTACGAGTTCATTGAAGCGCGCCGCATCGAGGATAATCCTGCCGTGGATTTGAGAATGAAACCTCTTTAGAGTGATCAAAATTAGTCCAAGCCGGCTCCGGTGCCAAGTCGGGGACAACGATTTTCGCCTATTCTTGTGTCGTCTTGATTCGAAATAGAACTTGTTCCTTTTTTTATCGAACTAACCTTTAGTCAGTTTTCGTACTTTCTAATTTGAGAGGAGAAACGTGCAGCAGTATGCTAATGGGTCTCGTGATTTTCAGAAGCCACCAGGAGGTCTTTATCGGAGAAGACACTTCACAGTCTGAACCTGTCCTGCAACGGCGAAGCTGATAAGCTGAAAAACGGGAATTCCGAACCGACACAAAAGAGCAGCCCGAATGACAAGCTGACGATAAGTAATGGGCATCACGCGAGCAATGAGCCAGACCAGCTGATATCTAAGAAGCCAAGCTATTTGGGATTAGCTTGCAGCATAAGTGGATACTCGGGTATCACCAGGTACGACAGCAAACTGAGGGAAGGGTTCCGATCGAGAGATAGCAGTCCTGGCACCAGGCTTGTTAACAGAGACACAAGTCCAGCTGGCTTCAGGTGAATGATTGTTCCTAATTTTATTGACCTTTCGATATGGATTCAATATTATCCGCTGGCTCGAAAACAACAATTATCTTGGAAAGTTTAAAAATAAATCCGTTTATAGGTGTATTTATGAATGGAAATGTATCGATTTTATCTGCAATGTCAGGGCAGTCTTTTTTTAAACTCGGTAGTTTTAGTTGAATGATTTAATTAAACACTGATGATTGTACAAGACCTCTGACTCATTTTCCAATTAGTTCAGTATTTATTTGTTTTTGAATTATTATTTATTTTAAAAAGTTTTCAATCAACTTGACTCATTTGTGCTTGAATGTGTTTTAGATCAAACGAAAATCTCAACGTACCATCGCATCACCATCCGCCTAAAAGCCAGTCGATTTCGCCCCTTGCAATGGATCGCCAGAACGGACTCTCGAATGGACTCAAGGAAACACGCAGGATTGAAAGTTACGCTGAAACAAAAAAATTCACCGATGTAGTTGACAAGGGAATGTCGCAAACAGTGTTTCCGGATTTTAGTCCGATTCGACCAGTTAACAGAAGTCCCGCAAAAGGAGGTTTGAATAGTTCAAACGATGACTCGTTTTCATCGACATACCCAAATAGCTCGTTCAAATCAACATCCACATATGGTAAATTTTCATTTCGTTATAATAAACAATTGAATTTAAATTAAATGATTTGATCAAACAATTTTGATTCCATTGAATTAATTTGATGTTCAAATGTTTCAATTTGAATAAAATTTTGTTTGTTCTTTTTCGTGCTACAGTTTCGTCGTATACAGAATCGAGTGTAATTAATGGTTCATCAGTTGAAGAGCACAACAATTCGACGGGCAGCCAAAAGTCGTTCATTCAGCAGCGCGTAGAGCGATTGTACGGGCCAGGTGCTCTAGCTCAGGGTTTCTTTTTTAAACGCAGCGCAGTAACCAAATCCAACACGAGTGTCAACAGTCTCAATAAATCTAATAGTAATAATTCCTCATTAGACAATTCGAACGTCGAAGAGTCGCTCAAAAATTTACCTGTCTTGCGTCACTTGCGCCCCGAATTTCGGGCCCAACTGCCGGTTGTCAATCAACGAAGACCGACCGATGGGTCGGAACAAGTAATTAAACCCTTACAAAGGTCAGTAAAACTTTAACATTGATATTAAAAGATAAAATTAATGATCAAATTTTTGATAAAATTTCAACTAAAAATTTTCATTATTCAAATTGCTTGCTCTAAATAACTAACCCTCAAACGACCATATAAGTCTGACAGACTCAAACTATTTTTTTAATCGGATTTTTTTTTCTCAAAATCTTGAAACTTTAAAGGAAGTTGAATTAAAAGACCTCAAAAAATGTAACTAAAAATTTTGTTCTCTGTAATACAAGTGATCTATGGCCATTCGTGTTATATTTTGTCGTTACGTTAAACTTGAGGGTTAAAAAGTGGCATCCCTCTATTTACTGAAAGAATTGGGTGCCTACGAACGTCTTAATTATAATTATTGAAATAAAAATATCGATCAATTTTTACAGGTTATCGTTATCGGCAAAAAAAGATGAAACCAAAGAAACGCCAGTGGTTCCACCAGTAGTGAAGGAGATCACCTCTCCGAGTAAAACCGTTCAAATGAGTGCGAGTGTAACGAGTCTCACAGACCAGCAACCGGCAGCGCCAAAAGTAGTTTTACCCGTTATCGAGCCAAGTACAAATTCAAGCACGAAACAAGCAACCGAAGCCAAGGAGGTCCGAGACGAAGATAAGGATGGCCATTACTTTATGAAAGTAAGATCAATTTGTTTCAAATAACGGGATGAACAATTTCTCGTATTGGAATTGTGTCTCATTAGTATTCTCACGTTTTATTTAAATTATCCGTTTTATTTTTGTCCCAGCCACTGATTAATAATTCAATAAACATTTACAGTTGTTGGAGAAAGAAAGAGATAGACTTATATCTCTGGCTGAGAGCGCGGAAGCTGAGCTTGAAAACACTGCGAATCTGCCGGAAGAAGCAGCTGGCAAATTACGATCAGCTGCCGGGAAATCGAGACTTTTGGCTACACAAAAAATGCACCAGTTCATGGGACTCTGTCAAAAAAATATTGCAAGTTCAATTTGATATTAAAAAAGGATATGTTATATATATAAGTTGTATATTAATTGATCGTTTCAATTTTTAGAATCAAATTCCTGGCGAAGAATTTCCGACAACAAACGAAGATATAGCAGGATTCTGGGACATGGTGATGTTACAAGTAGTTCAAGTAAACGACCTTTTCGACCAAATTGAACGCCTGAGAAGTAGCCAGTGGAAAGAGGTATGTTCAGATACTAATGAATTATCTCCTGAACCATGTCTCACATCTGAAAAAACAAATATTCAACCATCATCCTCGAAGACGAATAGTCGAGCTTTTGCCGATGCATGCAACTCATTAGATTCTGATAACAATGTCTCAAAAAGGGAAAATACTTCGATCAATTATAGTCTAGCGAGCAAAAATAACGAACAAATTTCAAATGTCATACCCGTAGATTCGCCGAAACAAAGAGTGCAAAAAGACAATACAGACGTTTTCGTGCAAATAAATTCAAACAAACAATGTGACCGGGAGAAGAAGGTTGATCAGCTTTCAGTCAATGCCACCTATTCGGACGAAACCGGGTCAATCTCGACTGTTCGTCAGATAAGGAAGCCCAATCAAAATTTTAATACACCAATTCCGAGTTCACTTAGTCCGCAGATGCAAAGAGATCCTCTTCACGTTACTTTTTCTGAAGATACAAATTCTAAAGAATCGGAACGCAAATCAAGATGCCAAGAACAGCTAGATACAAACGTTGACACAGAAGTTGTTAAGGACGATTCTGTAGAGAGTGTCAATTACGAAAAGGATTCTGACAATGATCTGTTTCCTGAAAATTCGATGGAATCTTTTATAAGCGCTCGGGAAGAAGTTCAAACTGTCACCCGGTTTGCCAGTTCCGATTTCATAAATAATCAGACAAATTTTATTGTGAACAACTGTATAGCGCAAGAATTAGATCAGCCGGTTCAAACTAACGACAATATTTGGTCACTTTTAATAGACGCCCCGAAAAATTGTTTAAACGATAAGAATTCTTCTGTAATTATCCCTCCACTTATTAATGACAGCAATGAATGGAAAAATGATAAAACAAACGATTCTGAGTATTCGGAAATCGAACATGTTGACTCAAAAATTTGGTTGCCAAGATTAAGGGCGTTCGAAAAGATCAACATCTCAATGAGCAATTTATTTTTGATAAATTTGTTGGAAGACGAACGCGTGGTAAAAAAACAGCACGGAATTTTAAATTTTGTCTGCTCCAATCGGATATTTTGTAGAGTATCAATGTACCTTTACGCGTCAGGTTTTTTGAGTCTTGTGATGATGTTAATTCGACTAAATCCATACAACTGTTGTCTTTTAGCTGCTAACGATGCGAATAACGAAAATGTTTTAAATTAAATTTATAATATTGATATTGACATTGACTTTTGTGAATAAATTTTTCTAAATTGAAATTAAACTTTTAATTGGTACAGTTAAAATTTTTATTCTTTGCGCTGAGTATGGGGATCAAAATGAAGTAAAATTGGATCAGTTGAAAATATAAAGTATTGATTTAAAATGTAATTAAAAAGTAATCATGACATGTTTTTCTGACAAACTTGTAGACTAACTAAATGATGTTATTTTTTTAGGCATCTTCAGAAGTGAAGCCAAAATCCGTGACAGCAGCTGGCAGCAACACCAATGCATCGAAAAAGCGAGTACCTTCGACGAAAACAAAGAGTTCAACTGCAGCGAGTAACAGTGAGGCAGCGCGAAAAGCGCGAGAGGCACGCGAACAATCGCGCCGACAGATGTTGGAAGAACGCAGACGTGCGATGCGCAGTCAAAACGCCAAAAATACAACCGATTCTGTGGAAATTTTCGTCCCGGAAACGTAGCACTAAGTGGCGAGTCTCGTTGTTTCGCATTCGCGAATTAGCAAAAGAGAACATTTTCATTTTACAAATGTTACATCGATGCTAGCATTTATCGATAGTATTACGCTACATAAATGTCAATAAAACATCGAGATAATGTTGTTGTCTTGCTGTGCGATCCAAATGTATTGAATTCAAGCCGATCAGTATAAATAATGTAAATACTTGTGTCGAATTTCGAGAAACAATGTTTCCCTTTATTTTTTTAAATTTTTGCCAACATGAGTAACACGCCAGTGAGACAATAATGGTCCGTCATGAGATACCTCGAGAAATAAGAGAAAGAATTCAGCTCTGCGATCAATTCGTTTGTGAAGAAACGAATTTAAACGACATTCCTCCGAGGTATTTTGCCCAGTTAACAAGCATTGATTTTTATCCGAATTCAAGAGCCTAATTTTCTAGTTGTGAACCAAATAACTCACTTAAATATTTAATTGATCGTCAAGTTCTGACTTTTAAATAAAAAAAAATATTTTTTTTCCCGGCTGATCAATTCGTGACTTGGGGAAACTATTTTTTCTAACTTGTAATTATACGTACGATATAAAAACCGGCAGTGCATGAGTAACGTTTACTCGACATCAGACAACTGCTTAGAGACTGTAAATAAACAACAAAGCAAAAACAAAAAACATAGGTCGTGCTGTACGAAGGAGTCGGCGTGATGGAATAATTTGTAACGTTTGCTTGAGTAAGTTATTTTCAACCATTTTTGTATTGCGGATTTCGCCTAGCAACCTCACGACCCCGTCGCGTAGATATTTATGCAATTCCTGTCATTCACTGTACTCAAGAGCTCATTTCGAATACTTCATTCCTAGAGAAATCTTACTTCACTTCATACACTGAATTGATTTTTTAAATATTTTTTTAAATGATTTTTGTTATACAAAAAAATGCGAATTGTTAATGCCCAATTCATTTTAATTTGATTATACAATGACAAAAGTATTCGATAGTCGATTTCTAAACGAGGCATGTGCGAGACACCTACGAATAAGTTGAACACAATTATAATTCTTGCACAAAACTACATTTAACAATGATTTTACGATGCAATTATCTGAATGCCTTTTTAAATTGTGTAAATATAATTTTGTGAATACTTCAGCGTTACTTCAAACAACAAATTGAACATATGATAATTTACAAGTAACGAACAAGTAATTACGTGTTAATACAATTTACTTTTTATACTGTTAAATATTTATTATTAACTCATAATCCAGCGTCACGTTTATTACTTTAATTTCATCGTCATTGTTAATCAAGCGATTAGTTTCATTTTTATTTCCTAATTTTTTACAGTTCCTCCCTTTGTAAAGTATAAGTTTATTTACTTTTACATTCATTCCGGATTGACGTTAACATTATATATTAATGTATGACGACAAAATCTAATTCTCATTTTTTACTAGTATATAACATAAATACCCAAATTTGGCAATTTGATTATATATTTTTAACGAGATTGAATTCTGTTACAAGAAAAAAAAATGTTCTACAAAATTGACGTTTCAATGTAATTTGCAAACATGTTTGTCTTTGATTATTATTTATTTTTGAACGATGCACTTAAACGAAAATAAATTCGAATTTAAAATATGTTTAGTGATTTTTTAAATTTTTGTTACAAGTTCCGATTGACTTGAAACATTTTGTTATATTTGTCAAACAATGTTCATGTGACGTGAGCAGCAATAATAAAGGCATTTGTCGCAATCCGATCTTTTTATTAAGTGGAAATAAACAAAAACGATATTTAGCAGTATCTTTATATATTCTTATAAATACAATGTACAAAACCACATGATTTGTCATTCCTTAACAGCGAACACAATTACATCTGCAAGTCAATATCCTAATAACAACTAATAATTGTACGAAATAACGAGATTCGAATTTCGTAAAGTCAGTACATCGATTTGTTGATAACGTTCAACAAGTTGCCAATAACCTTGGCAACAAGTCAACTCGTAACAAATTTTCCATTGTCTTTGAATGCTCTGAATCACCATTAAGCGACATAAAAGTAGCAGTCTTCCTCCGTCTTTGTCTACCTCGGTTCGGGAATTTGAACCGAGCATCACTTAAAAACTAATTAAGAAAACATGCTCGTGGCGATCGTCATATCAATTTTTTGTTAGAAAATCCTTCCATATAAAGTGATAATGGAAATGTTTGATCACGCGGTTTGCAGTTCTTTGTTCTTCTTTCGTTGTATGAGGGGCATAAGTCCCCAAAGGGCAGTGCCTAAAATTAAAATGATCCCAAAAGCCAAAAAAATAGGTTTGTAGGATCTAATCCTTTCAAAGATACTGCCACAGATGGGAGGTCCCACGAGCTGCAGCAGACCATTTACAAATAATGAGATCCCGTATGAGGAGCTGAGTTTCTCCGAGCCTAGCAAGTCCGTCAGGATGACTGTGGTGATTCCAATATAAATCCCGGATGACAGACCGAACAAAGCACAGAAAAAGGACAGCATCCCGTAGCTGGTGGCCATAGGCAAAAGTGCCAGAGCGATTCCACTGAGGCCCAAACCTCCGACGAAATAATAGTATTTAGGAATGAAGTCGATGTCAGAAAGAGATGCTCCTCCAATCCTCCCAACCAAGTCTAAACAAGATACGATGGAGATGAGGACAGCTGACATGGTTTTGTTGAAACCCTCCTCTATGGCGTAGGTCGGCAGGAGGATCATAAAGTTTACATTGCTAATGGCTGAAGTGGAGTTGGAAATCAAAATAATAAGGTACACCGGATCTCTCAGTACGCTAAGATCGAAAACCTTGGTGCTACTCTTTTCTGGCTCTTTTGGTTGATTGCTTTCAACCTTGGCCGACTGTCTCTGACTAGCCATCACTAGGTTCTTTTTGTAAAGCTCACTTGAGCCATTTTGATGAACGGCTTCTTTGCCATTCTTTCTCCTTTCAATCACGCTGTTTCTTTCAGGCTCAGCGTTATCTCCATTCGTGCAATTCAAAATGTCCGAGTTCTGGTTAACGACAATTCCGTTAGTTTCGTTTTTCATCTCGCAAGTGATCTCCTGCGGCTTGGCAGGTTCGTCGATGGTTAAGGCGTTGTTATCGAAGCCTTCCGTCGAGCTCACTTCTATCATGTGTTCCTCAACTGGGTGGTAGAAGAGACCACAAAGAGCGGTATTCATCATGATTCCACCGATAATCAAAACTGCTCCTCTGTTGGGTACAACATAGATATAATGACTCAACTTAAATGCTCAATCAAATAATGGGAAACAATTTTACCTGTATCCGAATTGGTCGAGCAAATACTGTAAAAAAGGTGGTAAAATTATGGAACCAATTGCGCTTCCTGATACACACAGCCCACTCGCCAGTCCTCGGTACTTGACAAAGTATGCTGTCACTATGTAGATTGTTATGGGATAAGTCAGACCTGCTCCTATCCCAACCATGATTCCATAACTGAAAACGTTTGACAATTTAAACACCGACCTTTACAGTGAAAAATGATTGCGATTTTATGACTGACGTGAACATGAACTTTGACCCCCTGTCAACTTTTTGATGTGTTTCTTTTATTGTTTGGGAAGGGATAGTGGAGGAGCTTAGTTGGTGGAGATCGGATGAGGAGTACTTTACCTTATATAGAGGTATGTGACTGAATTAGCGAAGTAGCTCGACATCATTCCAACAGCCGCAAACATTCCTCCAATGATGGTTACCGTTTTGTACGAATATTTGTTCGACAAAATGCTCGACAATGGTCCTGAAAATATTTTGCCATAATACTCCAGCCTAGGAAACAGTCATCCATAATTGGAAATTAGTTTTTATTTAGGTCCAATCCCAGCTGGATCGTGTGGTTATTGAACAATGAAAAATTATCGATGATGCCGAATAATCACGAAAATAAAAACACAAACTTAGAATCGATGACTGTTTTTAGTCAAACAAATAACAATCAAAAATTTAACACAACTGATAGAAATCTCACGAGGTTAAAATATTGATGAAATTTAAAATTTTACTTCGTTACAAAACGAAAAATTTACTTTCGTTACAACACGAAGCAGTTTACAAACGGTTATTTACGTAAGTGACACATTAATAACTGCATTTTATTTATTCACCCAGTCGAATTTTGGATATTTTGAAAATTTTATGACCGACTTATTTACAGCACGAGCGAATTGCAAACGGAAATTTTTTGCCAATTTGTCGGAAACTTCGTAGTGACTTGGAAAAGAGATTGCAACTTTTTGCAATGAGATTTTGTAAACTCTGAAACAAATTTACACTTGTCTCATTTTTTTACAACATCCGCGCTGTTATTCTTTTACTCGACAAACAAACAATATTATCAAGTCTAAAGAATCTGTCACGCTATTATTATTATGTTATTTGAAATCAGCTGAAACTGGAAAAATTCATTTGTTCCAATCATCCAAATAAGTGTGCGATAAAAATATCATTTTCTCATTGTTCATTTACACGTGTCCCGATTGACAAAGATTAAACATATACCGAGAGCGCTGTACAGGAAATAACACAGCGCCGGGATCCACGAGGCTGCCGTCGGCGACGTCTTAAAAACCTCCATGAACTCGACGAAAAGCACTCCAAAAGACTTCATCGTTCCCGGTATCAATAAGTTTACCGTTAGGGCAGATATCAGAACTACCCAACCCCATCCTCCGTCCGGTGGCATTAGTTTTGTTTTTTTCGTCACAATCATCTTTCAAAACTGGTTTTTCTCACCGACTCTTTTTTAGTCTGCAAAATAAAAATTGTCCTCACTGTGAATGTTTGAATGTCTCAACACACTACAATTCATAATCAATTAAACACCTATTTATCGTCATTTTTTAAGACGCATAAAAATGATAATTATCTATTTATCTAAAATTAAAATTTTCAGTCAAGCCAATTTTAGTTATTGGTTTTTGTTTTATATCAAAAGAAATTTGAGATTGAGAAATTAATTTATTAATCTTTTATATGCGTACCAAATTTTTATGATTCAATCATTTATATTAGTAAGTGTAAATGTTATGTAAATGAGCGTTGAGTTACATGATAATAACATTGGATTTTTTTTTGTTTATATAATTAACAGAAGAGGGACGGAAAATTGGTATCTCAGGAGCGATAAAGAAAAGTTGCGAATAACTGTAATGTGCCTATAGAATGCAACTGTAGTTTTCATTTGGAACAAAAAGTAAACCTGAGGTATCGAAAGTGAACAGTCATACAAACCAACTTGATTTTTCCTTCATTTATGTTAAATTTTTATATAAAATTGTAGATTTTTCTTTGTTTAAATGAACGAAAAATTGAACACAGAAAAATAGACACGATAATTAGCACGACTCAGTGTTGCCTAATAGTGGACATTTGTTATCGTTTGAAAAACAGGTTGTTTTACGGCCATTCACAACTTTTACTCTATTCATTCATAATTTTCACGTTATCATTACCTATTTGTCCTTTTGCAATTTCTCTGAAATTCGAGTTTCATTTTATAATCAGATACTGTCGCGCGTGAAAATAAAAAATTGTTTCATCCATCGACTTCCTTTCAAAACAGTTTAAACTTCTTTTTTTATCCCAGTGAAAAATTAACTCCGCCACACTTTGATGAAAGTCTAACAAGTTTAAGTTCGCGCAACATTTGTTTATGAATCGTAAAATGGTTTATGGCTTGGAACCATCAAAGAAACGTTATTCCCTTTTACAATGCAAATTGCGGATTCGGGTTATGAACATTTATTAAACGGAAACGTTTGCGGCGCGATGAAAAATTAAATGGATATAAATGACTTGACGGGATTAAAAATTTTGCTGAACAATTTCTAATAATAGAAACAGGTTGTTACAATTAAACGAAAATAAACATCGTAAAACAGCATTGTCATGAGCAATTTCAGGAACAAAGACTTCGATAAACTAGACCCGAATTGACGGTAAACAGACGTTATCAAAATCAAACAGATGATTCTATTATTTGCGTCGGAAAAAATTTTCGATCTCAATTAACAAGGTGAAGTTCACAAAACACACCTGATCAAAATGTTTGCTTAAAAAAACCACACTGGTTTATCGGAAGCTACACGACTTTTCATATACTTAAATCAGTTGTTGATTTTCAAATTACTTTTATTAAACGCAATTTTTTCTTCATAAAATTGGAATTGAATTAAAAAATATATAAATTTCACAATTTTACTTGATTAACAAATTTTAATTAATAAAAAAAAACAAATATTTTAAAATATCGTTGTGTTAGGGTCATTTTCTGTCTCGTTATATTCAGTCAATTTAATTAATCAGTCGAATGTTGATAATATCGAATAAAATAAAAATTCATCCTCGAAATCAATAAACTTATCTTCGATAGGCAATGAAAATAGATTTTTGAATAAACATTAGTCGTAAACAAATAAAATCCGCTTGCATTTCAGGTTGCATTCAAATATATGTTCGTTAGTGAATCGCTAATCAAACATAACATAAACAGCGTCGGAAAAAAGATTGAATCAAGGCAAAAGAATTTCAACATTTTGGTGTTATGAAATGTTGTATCATAAATAATAACGTTAAAAACATTTTGAAAAGTGTTGCCAATTAAATATAGGCGCCGATTTTTAAGGGTTTGCTGAACTTTCGGTCCGGTTTAAAGATCGCATCAGTACTTTCGTCATCAGTGATAGATATCATTGCAGGTTTAACGTAAATCTTGTAACGTGAAAAATGAATGATAACTCAGTATTGATGGAATTTTGTTTCACTGGGCTTAAGAACAACTTTTAATTTTATATTTTTCTTTGAACATTTTTCCGAAAAAGAAGTAATTTTAATTGAAACGTTTTTGTATATGAAATTCTCTAGACTATAGTATGAGTGAATCATTGTTATTGCAGCTTAACATTGATTCTGAAGGGTATTAGAAATTATTGGAAAAAAATGATGTTTTCTTTTTAAATCTATAAATAAAGTCATTTTAAAGTCAGTTTAAATCAAATTCGGTCAAATAATTTGTTTGAATGAAAATTTTAATAAATTGTTCAATTTCAAGTTGGATAATCATTATTTCATATATAATTAAAAATAACAACGTGACATAATTTCATTTGGCAAAAGTATAAATGAAATTATTTATAATTCAATTGTTCAAACAATTTATTTATATTTATAGTTGCATCATTCATAATTAAAAATTCGATATAGAGTGAATAAAAAAATTATGTTTCAAGTTTTCATAAACAGAATAAAAATGAATAATTGAACAACTTGATTGAAAACAAAAAAGAAATTCGCGAACTTGAAATCTCCGCGGGAGATGAAAAGAGTATATGAAACATCTGAACAAAAAGAACTAAAATTGACAAAACCGACGACGAAGAGAACAAAATAATATAAATAAATAAATAATAAAATAATATAATTGATGTGGGGAAGGATGTGAATGACTTTCATCACTAACCTGAAGCTTGGGAGCTCCTTAGCAGGAGATGGCAGAGTGTTCAGGCTGCGCTTGAAATACTGCCGTTTTCTGCAGTATCAGAGTGCAGAGCTGTCAGGCAGGGTGAGGGGTTCTCCTCCGGCTGGTCACTAACCAAGATCACCAAGAAAGACTTAGCCACCTTCGACCCGATTGCTGAACTCTGGAACTGGTTCCCCCACTATACTTACATTTTGCTCTTTTCTTCGAGTTTCTTCTTGTTCTCTGTTTCTGATACAACCTCTTCTTGTACGCGCGACTTCACGTCTCTTTCAAAGCCCCTGTGCTTTTTGTTTTGTTCCTCTCTTCTCTTCCAACACTCGTTCCTCTCAGAACGCGATCCTTTTCTGCCATCAATAGAGGCAATCACATAAAGAGGTGCCACTCCGATTTGCCTTTAATTCAAGCCTTCTTTCGTGTCTCTTCTTCGTTTTCTGTCTTTTCCTTTTTCTTGCTCAACTCTTACTTTATTCTTCGTCGTCTTCAATAATTTTCTTTCCTTTTTCTTTAAATCAGAATTCAAGATTCTGCAAAAAAATTGTTTAACTGACTTTTCAATTAAATTTAAATTCTGATAATAAAAAAGAAGATGGAACCGAGTTGAGAAGTCTCGCGACTGTCTTTGTGCACCGGTAACTGGCCTCTTGTCAACTCGAGTCGATGCGACGCTTTGTTGAAAATTTTCAGAAGCCCACGATTTATGCGGTGAATCACACAAAAGAAATATTGTGATAAAAAGAGTATGTGTAAATATAGATATTTATTTTACCTATACTTTGTTTATAAAGAACTCGAACGTGTGTGTCTTTGAGAATTGCGTCGCAACGGTCTATAAATATCAATCAACTGTTATAATTTTGACTTGAAATATACAAATCAATTATCTCGTCGTATGTGAATGATAAAGTTCGGTAGTTTGTTGGACTTTGAAAAAACACACAACATTATTGAACACACACCTTTTGCACCTCGATCATTTTATTACGAAAAACATTGAAATCTTTCACAAAGTTTGGAAAAGTCCATATTCAACCATACGAGATATGAGATTGTCCACACAGAAGCGATATACAACGTTTTTATCAGTCGGAAATGTTCGATCAGAATTTAATGCGACCGATATGAACTCACGATATGATTTATATTTAACATAAAGATTAAGATTGCATGAACGATAAGTTTGGATTGTATTTACAAAAAGAATTTTGTATTGTTCAAAATCTAGTTGGAAAATTTCATCACGATTGTTATTATTTGAAATTTTCATAAACAATTAGTTATGTATTAAGCATGCCTGCTTCAAATCGTATACATTTTCTTCAACAAATTTAACTACGATAAATATTTTATATATAATTCATCGTGTTTCAATGATTCACAATAAGAAATAAAAAAAATTCAGAAAACAAGGTGCAAATTGAATGAAAAATTTTTCATTGGTTTTCAACAAATTGTAACGTACGTCCGATTTCTGTCGTTCGATTTCTGTCATCCGATCTGTGCCCCGACGGAAATAACGTTATTCGCGACAAAAAGAAAGTCAAATGGAACGTTTGATTGCCTACAATTTGAATAATTGACAGGTCGCGGCAGAATATAAGAAAACTTTAGCGTATCTTCGCGAGGTACTGAACGTCGTTATGATACAGAGCTGTTTCTTTTTATATCTCACGTGCAGAAATATCTTGAACATATTGCAGTCAGTTCATTACTTATTACGTGACGTTTGATGATGAAAGATCAGGGCACAAATTTCCGGCTGACCAACTGCTTGATGCAAAAGTTTTTCAAAAATGATTCACGCAGTTTTTTTGTTTTCTTACTTGTCGTCCCCAAGAAATTGGCACGCTTGATTGTTTTTAGAAAACAGAGGTGTTACCTTGATGTTTTTCTGTATTCTAGTAGATAAACATGAAAAATGAAAGTATAACATTTAGCACATGCGAATTTCTTTTAAACGTGTGCAAAAAGAAAGGAATACTTTTTAGATAGTGTGTTTTGTAATATAAATATGCCTTTTTATTGTACTGCTTACGTCAATGACTGAAAATGTATCTTCAAAATTTCAAAATGTTCACACCCATCGATGAACAGAGAAATAAATAGACTCAAAATTATATATTTATAAAATGGATATATAATTTTGGATTGCCATTATTTAATAGCTGAAATACAAGACTTTTATGTGTTAATTGACGAGTAGTTTTCATTCATTAATATGTCCATCATTATCGATTACTCATGACATAAAATGTATACTTACTGGTGTGTAATTATTACTTGCTTACCATTTATCGAATCACTTTAATCATATTTGTAACAGGTTAAGCTGATTGCTCAACCCCTCTTAATTTTGAGAAAACGAGTTCCGATAGAACTCCAACAATTCTCAATGAAATTGAACAAAAATCAATCCAGCAATAGATTGA